>SNQJ01S0071410.1:21267-43034 GCA_010110895.2 Picea sitchensis | reverse complement strand
GTGGAGCAAGGGTTCAATTTCATTTTCCAACCGGTGTTGAATCTTCCATTCATAGGTATGTATCTAAACTCCTTCCATTCATAGGTATGTATCTAAATCCCTCCATTCATAGGAGGAGTAGCCTGAAGACATCATGGAGGGTGATGTGCAAACATCATCACAACCTTCTACACTTATTGATGCACCTACTCCTACACACACCAGTGGTCATCAACTATCAGATACAGGGCCTTCTACTGTCACGAGCAGGCCTGACAAACAACCCCTTATCTTTTCTCGTAAAAGGGGGAGAGGCGGAGGTCGACATTGATATTAGATAGCTAGCTGCTAGTTTTGTTTCATTTGTCATTGTATATTAGACATCTACAGACTCCATCATGATGATGAATCATGAGATACATTTTATAATTAATAAATTATATATGTGATGTCATTTTGTATTGGAGAGGCCTTCAACATTCAATATCGACTTTAATGTATAATTTTTTATTTGGCATCCACTAGTGACTAGATATATGTCAGTGATTTCTCCATATTTATGTGCCAATGTGTTTATCTGATGTTGTTGTTGCTTATATGTTTAAAATTTTGAAAAAAATGAATATATTTTGTATTTTTTAATGTTTGTCGTGGTTTTCTGATTTTTTGCCGAAACGATTTTTTCTAGACCCTTGCCAACTTTTTGCCGATGCCGACTTTTTCAACATTGGTAGAAACTGAAATCAAGTTCTTCTTCAAGCCAGGAACATATAGGACATCTCTCAACAACATGGGAGGTTGAGACTCCCTTTGAAATGATATTGTCCCACTACCAATTGCCTTGACCACTCGGTCATCTCCAAGCTCTACCTCAAGATCACCAATCTTCATAAGATATTTCAAATTCTTAGGAACACCCGTCATATGGCGGGAGACACCACTATCAATATACCAAACACTGGAAGGTGTGGCTCTAATGGAAAGACACATCACTAAGGAAAAATCCTTATCGAATTTGGTGAAAAACTCTTCCACCTCTACTAAAGCACCAATTTGTTTCCTCTTCTTATTAGGACACTGCCCTGCATAGTACCCAAACTTTGTGACATGCAAAGCACTTGAATTTGCTCATGTCCTTATTTCCTTCACCCTTCGTCTTGTTCCTTGCCTTAGGACCATTTTTGAACTTCTTGTTGTTGTTAGCAGCAAGAGACACATTCGCCTCATCATTACCAGTAGATGAACTGCCATACACATACCCTCTCCGGGTTTCCTCCTGAACAAATTCATCCCAAAGACGTTCCCAGATGGGACGATTCTCCCTTGCCACAATGCCCTCAACAAAAACAACCCATTGTTTGGTCACCCCATTCAATGCTGTCCTCACAAGTTCACTGTCAACAATGGCCTCCCTAACAACACCAAGTTCATCTCTTACCTGTGTCAAGCCTGGTAAGATATGTGACCACATTTTCAGCCTTGGTCATTCTAATGCTCTTCAGTTTCTCTCTCAAAACCATCTTTCGGTTCTCATTTGTACTTTGATACAACTTTGTCATGGAATCCCACATCTCATAGGCATTTGTCTTCCCTGTCACATGCAGAATGAAATGGTCCTTGATGGCATCAAGGATGATTCTTTTAGCCTTGATTCTCTTCTTGGTAAATACTACCAGAAGTGTAGCATCTGTAGGTACTGTTATTAGGTTTGTTGTAGAGTTCTCAACAATGTCCCATAACTCACTCTCCTACAGAAACAAAATCATTCTCTCCTTCCAAGCACCAAAATTTACTGCCCCATCAAGTCTATCCTCAACTCTTAAACCTATAGCCATTGACCCTTCTCGGTTGAAATAACAAATTTCAAAATTTTGTCCGGTGAAGTAACTGATGTCCTACTCTCTGTATGGCTGATTTAATTTTGCATTCCTCTTCAACTCAGCTCTGATACCATGTAAAAGTTTTAGACCCCACCCAGTTTCAAGTCACACTGAGACTAATCATTGTTTAATGCCCCAAAACCCAGTTTAATAGCAACAACAAATACTCAACATATAAACAATTCTCATAAATGAAACACGAGGATTCTGAACAAAATTAAATGCAGAAATAAATAATTATATCAGTAGCACACTAACTTAGAAATTATAGACACAGAGTTTTTTGGTCTAACATTGACCCTGGAAAAACCCACAAGGGGAAAACTAGTGAGAGAGGGATTTTTTATTATTTTCATAGCTCAGAGAAATCTTCTGTTACAACAGAAATATTCAGAGAAAAAATTACACAAACTTATCTTAGAAGATGAGCCAAATAAATTCCAGAACCGTCCCAAAATTCTACTACTCGATTTATGTGCAAGAAATCTATACCACAATACAGTTGTCATAGCATTTAATGTTGTACGGACTGTCTAGAAAATCATGCTGCAATTTCTGGGTTTGTTGTACAGAATTTCCAACATTAAATGTCTCGATTTTTCTGCCAACCTACCTCGAAATGCGTGCACCACGCATGCTATATGAATTGTACTTTCTCTATTGTACAACCTCTCCAAAATCTGTATTGTACGACCTCTTTACTTGTTGTACCCTCTGCCTCAATTTTTGTGTTGTACATTTTCCTTGGAATTTGTGCTAATGCTCAACAAACTTTCTCTCTTCTCCTGCTCGACTTCTCTCTCTCCGCTTTCTCTCCAAAACTCATGGAGAATAATGTAAATAATGGGGGGCGCCTCCTTACCCTAACCGACTCAATGAGGTAGGTTGAAGAGTTTCTTAATCCAATGTTTGAGATTGGATTAGATGAGTGGTTGAGATTGAATGTCCATTCACTCACCCCCTTCACTTAAGTCATAAAGTCACTTTTAATTCATATCTCATGAATTAAATGACTAGGGTCCGCATTAGACATTTTCCCACCCCTAGGCGCCCAAGTGATGAGAAACACTTTCCTAGGTACTTTTTAATTATTTTTGACACTCCCTCTTACCGGGGAAGGTGTTACTCACCACCCCAAGCCTATATATGAAAGGTGCAAACTTCCCTTTCCCCAAAGCTTTTGTGAGTATGTACACAACCTGCTCATATGTTGATATATATTGTAGCTCAATTGCTCCTCTCTAAACATAATCCTGGTTGAAGTGATCGAATCTCAATGTGCTTAGACCTGTCATGAAAAAATGGATTCTCAGAGAGTTTGGTACAACTTTGATTGTCACAATAAATCATAGTCGGTCTCAACTACACACCAAATAATCCCACTAGCAACTTGCGAAGCCAAATGGCCTCACAACTGGCCTGAATGGCAGCCGTATACTTAGCCTCCGCAGAACTCAAAGCCACTGACTTCTGCTTCCGACTGAACCAAGACACCACTGTTGAGCCCAATCTGAAACAACAACCTGAAGTACTTTTCCTGTCACTAACACATCCTTCCCCATCTGAATCAATATAGCCCACCAATCGAAATCCATCCCCTCTAAGATAGTCTAGGCCATAATCCACTGTACTACAAAGATATTTGAGCACATGTTTTGCTTCCACCCAATGCACTCTCCTAGGCTCCACCATCAACTAACTAAGATTTTTGACAACAGAACAAATATCTGGTCTGGTGTTGACCAAATACATCAACGAACCGATCAATTGACTATATAAAGTGGGATCAATCGACTGTGACTCAGAAGCATTGAGCTTCTTCCAATTGGTAATCATGGGTGTGGACATGGGACGACAATCCTACATCTGGAATCTCCCCAGAATGTCAAAATCATACTTCCCCTATCCCAGAAAGATGTGTCCAGGCTCTTGCCAAACCTCCAACCCCAAAAAATAATGCATCGGTCCAATATCTTTCATCTCGAACTCTGAAGCAAGGCTCTCCTTGCAGCTAGTAATGAGTCTCTCAACCTCTGTAATGAAAATATCATCAAAATATAGCAAGAGTATGAGATGATCCTCTCCAACCACAATGAAGTGCAGGTTGGGATCCGCCTCACTCTTCTCAAAGCCGAACTGCTGCAAGTTGGCATCAATCCTAGAATACCAAGTTCTGGGAACTTGTTTCAGCCCATACAATGCCTTCTTTAGTCTGCACACATGAGACTCTCTCTCATGCACCTCAAAGCCCAATGGTTGCTCAATGTAAACCTCCTCCTGTATGAGACCATTCAGAAATGCGGTCTTCACATCCATCTGATGGATTTTCCAATCCATCTCTGCTGGAATAGAGATCACTTCCCTGATCGAGGTATATCTAGCAACCAGAGCAAAGGTCTCATCATAATCAACCCCCTCAACCTATGAGAACTCTTGAGCCACAAAACGATCTTTGAACTTCTCAATGTTGCCATTTGCAACATATTTGATTTTATAGAGCCACTTAGAAGTCACCACTGACTTCTCCTCAGGTCTAGGAACAACCTCCCAAACATCATTCTTCGTGATGGAATTGTACTCTTCCATCATGGCATCTCGCCAAACCTGTCTTCCAACAACGTCCTCAAAAGTGGAAGGCTCAAAATCCCTGATGCTACTCACCATTGCAAGATAGCTGCAAAATATCTCAGGAGGTTTACTCTCCCTCATAGCCTACCTGGGATTCCCCACCGAACCCTGTGCCTCCTTTAGAGTGTCCTGAAGCCACTTGGGCTTCCTCCTCTCTAAAGTAGTGTTCCATGGAGGGGACTCTTCCTGCTCAAATCCATCACCTGAAGACTGTGAACATGAAGTAGAATCTGGAGCATACGACCCTGAAATCTCAGGATCAGTAACCTGTAATCCTGACATTTATGGCCCTGTGCCCTGTGGACCTGTCGTCACCGAAAATGGTGGACCTGAACTCTATATCACTGAAGTATGTTGCAGACTCACCTGAATTTGAGGTGATGACTTCTCATCCTTCTCAGTCCCTCGTGACTTCCTAAAGGTTCTATCCTCCTCAAATCTCACATCCCTTCTTACAACTGTCTTCCTCAAGGAAGGGATGTATATGCGGAAAGCCTTTGAAGTCTCGCTATACCCAAAAAAAATACCCTTTTCTGCCATGGGATCTAGCTTTGTCCTCTTCTCAGTAGGGACATGTCAATATGTAAGGCACCCAAAAATCCTAATGTTCCCAACCTCAGGCTTCTTCCCAGAGAAATCCTCCTTAGGAATCTTATCCCCCACTGCTTTGTATGGACTCATGTTCTGCAGATAACTATAGTGTAACATGCCTCAGCCCAAAGAAAGAGTGGCAGCCCCTGATCATGCAACATGGATCTCGCAGCCCCAACTATGGACCTTTTCTTCCTCTCAACAACCCCATTATGTTGTGGGTTGTAAGGAACAATCAACTCCCTCTTGAAGCTCTCTCTTGCACATACGTCATTAAACTCCTTGGAGGTATACTCACCCCCATTATCTATCCTCAGTACTTTGATTTTACTCCCAGTTTAGTTCTCCACAAGAGCTTTAAACTCTTGAAACTGATTGAAGACCTGTCCTTTGGTCTTCATGAAGAAAATCCAAGACTTTTGAGAGAATTCATCCATAAATATGACATAGTACAAACAACCATTCAATGATACAAAAGACATAGGACCACATACATCAGAATGAATCAGATCAAGTATACATGTTGCTCTATTGTCACTGCTTGGAAAAACAGTCTTGGGGTACTTTCCTAAGTCACACCCCTTGCACAACTCTTGGTGCTCTGTACTGAACTCTGGCACTCCAGTCACAATATCCCTTAGTATCCTTAGAGCTCCATGATACAAATGGGCCATTCTCCAATGCCATGGCTCACAAAGTTCACTGCTGCTGGTAGTATGATACAATGTACTAGCTAGCTGAAACATGAGCTTGTACAACTTCTCATGTCGAGTCCCAATCACTTTGGTCGAAGTGATGCTAGAACCCTTGGGAAATAGGAGAACATGTCCATCACGGAAAAACACCTCATAACCCCTCTCCTCAATAGTAGAAAATGAAATCAAGTTCTTCTTCAAGCCAGGAACATATAGGACATCTCTCAACAACATGGGAGGTTGAGACTCCCTTTGAAATGAAACTGTCCCATTACCAACTGCCTTGACCACCCGGTCATCTCCAAGCACTACCTCAAGATCACCAATCTGCATAAGATCTGTCAAATGCTCATGAACACCTGTCATATGGTGGGAGACACCACTATCAATATACTAAACACTGGAATCTGTGGCTCTAGTGGAAAAACACAGCACTAAGGAAAACTACTTATTGAACTTGGTGGAAAACTCTTCCACCTCTCCTGAAGCTGCAATCTGCTTCTTCTTCTTATTAGGACACCGCCCTGCATAGTGCCCAAACTTGTGACATGCAAATAACTTGACTTTTCTCATGTCCTTCTTGCCTTCACCCTTCAACTTGTTTCCTTCCTTAGGACCCTTTTTGAACTTCTTCTTGCTGTTAGCAACAAGAGCTACATTCTCCTCCACATTTCCAGTAGATGAACTGCCATGCACATACCTTCTCCAGGTTTCCTCCTGAACAAATTCATCCCAAAGACGTTCCTAGTTGGGAAGATTCGCCCTTGCCACAATGTGTTGAGATTTGGGTACCTTGGAAAGTGGTCCCTTTGTTCTTATGACCCTCTAAGCACAAAGGGGGAGACTATTACCCTTGTACTATGTACATTGTGTCTAATTTCACTTTGACTTGGGAGATTTAAGTCAAAATTGAAATTTGGTCATTTTAGCCTAAAGTGACAATTAATTCACAAAGTGGGTGAATTAATAGACATAAAGTGGAAACCATGGAAGCTTAAGTGAAGTGGGTTTTTGAGTTGAGATATATGTGATATGATATCAACCATTGATTAGAGATGATATTTGAGATCACATCCATCCATTCTTTTAGGTTTCCTTATGCATCCTAAAGGAGGGCGCAAGGGGCAAAGGAGGCTTCATTCACTTGTTTGTTCACTTGAGGAGAAGTAGGAGGAGAAAAAGGATGAGATCAGTTGCATTGGGAGAGGAGAGCTTGGATGCATGCTTCCATGGAGAGAGGCATGTAGCTTAGGCCATAGTTATTTGATGGTGATCACATCTGCTAGGAGGAGGGCACACCATAGGAGTGGATGCACATCTACCTGGTAGCAGTTTCGCTTGGAGGAAGCTAGTTATGATAGGTTCAATGGAGAGGCAGCACAAGAGAGCACATTCGTGTGGAGGGGTTTCTTCATTGGGTCAAAGACAAAGGAGAGTGCTTCATTTCAGTGGAGAGAGAAAGAAAGGGAGAGGGCGCACCTGAGTTTGGGCGCATATCTCACTGGATCTTATGGCAAGGCTTGTGAGGAGCTTGCTATGTATATAGGTTCCTTTGTATTGTATTACTTGTTGCATCTCATGCTTTGACCATCATTATATAGACATATATCCCAAACTGGTTTTCCCCAAGGGGGTTTTATCCAGGGTCATGTTGACCAAAAATACTTGTGTCAAATTTATGCATGCTTAGAAGTGTAGATCATCATTTTAAAGTTGAAATATCTAGAGGTAGTGTTATGTGTTTTAATGTATTATGCATGTGCTAACATTGAGTAAAGAAAACACTTGCAAGAGCACCTTAAAAGAGCACTTAACCATTAAACATTGAGCAGAAAGTTGGGTGACTGTTTGTTGTCCTAAAATAGAAAGAGAAGACAACCACAGAGTTGAAACTTAGAGACATACTAAGGTCAAGGATAGACCTTAGGTGGTAGCCTCATAGGACCTCAGAAAATATACACAGTTCCCTCAACAAAAACAACCCATTGTTTGCTCACCCAATTCAATGTTGTCCTCACAAGTTCACAGTCAACAATGGCCTCCCCAACAACACCAAGTTCATCTCTTACCTATGTCATCCTGGTAATATATGTGACCACATTTTCAGCCTTGGTCATTCTAATGCTCCTCAGTTTCTCTCACAAAACCATCTTCTAATTCTCATTTGTACTTTGATGCAACTTTATCAAGGACTCCCACATCTCATAGGAATTTGCCTTCCCTATCACATGTAGAATCAAATGGTCCTTGATGGCATCAAGGATGATTCGTTTAGCCTTGATACTCTTCTTGGTATATGCTGCTAGAAGTGTAGCATATGTAGGTAATGTTACTGGGTTTGTTGTAGAGGTCTCAACAATGTCCCATAACTCACTCTCCTGCAGAAGCAAAATCATTCTCTCCTTCCAAGCACCAAAATTTATTGCCACATCAAGTATGTCCTCAACTCTTAAACCTATAGCCATTGACCCTTCTCGACTTGAATAACAAATTTCAAAATTTTGTTCAGTGAAGTAAATTTTGTCCTGCTCTCTGTATGGCTGATTTAATTCTCCATTCCTATTCAACTCAGCTCTGATACCATGTAAAATTTTTAGACCCCACCCAGTTTCAAGTCTCATTGAGACTAATCATTGATTAATGCCCAAAAATCTATTTTTATAACAACAACAAATACTCAGCAATGAAACATGAGGATTCTGAACAACATTAATTGTGGAAATAAATAATTATATCAGCAACACGCTAGCTCAGAAATTATACACATATTTTTGGTCTAACATTGACCTTGCAAAAACCCACAAGGGGAAAACTAGTGAGAGAGGGGCTTTTTATTATTTTCAGAGTGCTTTTTATTATTTCCAGAGCTCAGAGAAATCTTCTGTTACACCAGAAATATTCACAGCAAAAACTACACAAACTTATCTCAGAAGATGGGCCAAATAACCTCCAGAACAGTCCCAAAACTCTGCTCCTCTATTTCTGTGCAAGAAATCTGTACCATGGTACTATTGTCACAACATTTAATGTTGTACGGACTGTTTAGAAAATCGTGCCACAATTTATGGGTTTTTTGTATGGAATTTCCAGCATTAAATGTTCCTTAATTTATGTGCCAATCTGCCTCGAAATGCATGCACCACCTCTGCTGTACGGACTATAATTTTCTCTACTGTATGACCCCTCCAAAATCCATAATGTACGACCTCTTTACTGGTTGTACCCTCTGCTCAATTTTTGTGTTGTGCCTTTACCTTGGAATTCGTGCCAATACTCAACAAACTTTATCTTTTCTCCTGCTTGACATCTTTCTCTCCTCTTGCTCTCCAAAACTCATGAAGAATAATGCAAATAATGTGGGGGCCTCCTTACCCTAACCGACTCAATGAGAAAAGTTGAAGGGTTTCTAAATCCAACTGTTGAGATTGGATTAGATGAGTGGTTGAGATTGAATGTCCATTCACTCACCCCCTTCACTTAAGTCATAAAGTCACTTTTAATTCATATGTCATGAATTAAATGACTAGCGCCCACATTAGACATTTTCCCACCCCTAGGTGCCTAGGTGATGAGAAACACTTTCCTAGGTACTTTTTAATTATTTTTAACATATATACCCTGCTTGGATCTCGTTGACTCCCTAAGCCTCTCAACCCTCACACCCTCACCCTGTTGAAGTGCGCCTTGGCTAGCTAGAACTGTAAACTACTACTGAATACTGATGAAGAACCTGTGCGATCCTTCTGGTGATTAGGGTGTGTCTCTCAACACCGAAATCAACCTGTGGTGGTGGTTTCCTCCAAAAATCTACAAGACAATTGAAGTCGACCTCCCTCCTCTGGAACATGTTACCTCAACTCAATAATCGTCAATAATGAGGAATTATGTTGAAGTCACCCCTTTTATCCCTCTACCGTCTAATTCTCGGTTGACATGAGGAGGCTTCTTCCCAAAGAAAACCTCCTCAGGAGTCTTATCCCCCAATGCTCTGTGTGGACTCGTGTTCTGCAGATAAACTGTAGTGTAACATTCCTCAGCCCAAAGAAAGAGTGGTAGCCCCTGATCATGCAACATGGCTCTCACAACCCCAACTATGGCTCTATTCTTCCTCTCAGTAAACCCATTCTAATGTGGGTTGTAAGGAACAATTAACTCCCTCTTGATGCCCTCTCCTGCACAAAAGTCATTAAACTCCTCGGAGGTATACTCACCCCCATTATATGTCCTAAATATTCTGATTTTCCTCCTAGTCTCATTCTCCACAAGAGCTTTAAACTCTTGAAACCAATTGAAGACCTGTTCTTTGGTCTTCATGAAGAAAATCCAAGAATTCCGAGAGGTCATCAATAAATATGACAATACAAACAACCACTCAATGATACAGAAGACATAGGACCACATACATCAGAATGAATCAGATCAAGTATACTTGCTTCTTTGTTGTCATTGCTTGGAAAAGCAGTCTTGGTGTACTTTCCCAAGGCACACCCCTTGCACAAATCTTGGTGCTTTGCACTGAACTTTGGCATTCCTGTCACAATCTCCCTTAGTATCCTCCGATATCCATGATGCAAATGGGCCATCCTCTAATGTGATAGCTCACAAAGATCATTGTTTTTGGTAGTATGATACAATGCACTAGCTGGCTGAAACATAAGCTTGTACAACTTCTCATGTCGAGTCCCAATCACTTTGGCTGAAGTGATGCTAGACCCCTTGGGAAATAGGAGCACCTGTCCATCATGGAACAACACCTCATACCCCCTCTCCTCAATAGTAGAAACTGAAATAAAGTTCTTCTTCAAGCTAGGAACATATAGGACATATCTCAACAACATGGGAGGTTGAGACTCCCTCTGAAATGATATTGTCCCACTACCAATTTCCTTGACCACCCGGTCATCTCCAAGCACTACCTCAAGATCACCAGTCTGTGTAAGATCTGTCAAATGGTCACGAACACCTATCATATGGCAGGAGGCACCACTATCAATATACCAAACATTGGAATGTGTGGCTCTAGTGGAAAGACACATCAATAAGGAAAATTCCTTATCAAACTTGGTGGAAAACTCTTCTACCTCTGCTCAAGCTGCAATATGTTTCCTCTTCTTATTAGGATACTACCCAAACTTGTGACATGCAAAGCACTTGACTTTTCTCATGTCCTCCTTCACCCTTCGGCTTGTTCCTTGCCTTAGGACCCTTTTTGAACTTCTTCTTGTTGTTAGCAGCAAGAGCTACATTCTCCTCATCATTACCAGTAGATGAATTTCCATGCACATACCATCTTCGGGTTTCTTCCTGAACAAAGTGATCCCAAAGACATTCCTGGTTGGGAAGATTCTCCCTTGCCACATTACCCTTAACAAAAACAACCCATTGTTTGGTCACCCCATTCAATGTTGTCTTTAAAAGTTCACTGTCAACAATGGCCTCCCCAACAACACCAAGTTCATATCTTACCTATGTCAGCCTGGTAAGATATGTAACCACATTTTCAGCCTTGGTCATTCTAGTGCTCTTCAATTTCTCTTTCAAAACCATATTCCGGTTCTCATTTGTACTTTGATACAACTTCATCAAGGACTCCCACATATCATAGGCATTTGTCTTCAGTGTCACATGCAGAATCAAATGGTCCTTGATGGCATCAAGGATGATTCTTTTAGCCTTGATACTCTTCTTGTTATATGTTTCCAGAAGTGTATCATCTGTAGGTACTATTACTGGGTTTGTTGTAGAGTTCTCAAAAAATTCCCATAATTCACTCTCCTACAAAAGCAAAATCATTCTCTCCTTCCAAGCACCAAAATTTACTACCCCATCAAGTATGTTCTCAACTCTTAAACCTGTAGCCATTGACCCTTCTTGGTTGAAATAACAAATTTCAAAATTCTGTCTGGTGAAGTAACTTTTGTCCTGCTCTCTGTATGGTTGATTTAATTCTGCGTTCCTCTTCAACTTAGCTCTGATACCATGTAAAATTTTCAGACTCCACCCAGTTTCAAGTCTCACTGAGACTAATTATTGTTTAATGCAGTTTTATAACAACAACAAATACTCATCATATAAACAATTCTTAGAAATGAAGGATTTTGAACAACATTAAATGCATAAATAAATAATTATATCAGCAACACACTAACTTAGAAATTATAGACACAGATATTTTTGGTCTAATATTGACCCTGAAAAAACCCACAAGGGGAAAACCAGTGAGAGAGGGGATTTTTATTATTTTCAGAGATCAGAGAAATATTTTGTTACAACAGAAATATTCACAACAATAATTACACAAACTTATCTCAAAAGATGAGCCAATTAACCTCTAAAACAGTCCCAAAATTTTGCTCCTCGATTTATGTGCAAGAAATCTGTACCACAATACGACTGTCACAACATTTAATGATGTATGGTTTGTCTAGAAAATCATGCCATAATTTCTTGGTTTGTTATACAAAATTTCCAGCATTAAATGTGCCTTGATTTTTGTGCCAACCTGTCTCAAAATGCATGCATCAACTTTGCTTTACAGATTGTACTTTTCTCTGTTGTACAACCCCTCCAAAGTATGTATTGTACGGCCTCTTTACTGGCTGTACCATCTGCCTCGATTTTTGTGTTGTACCTTTGCCTTGGAATTTGTCCCAATTCTCAACAAAATTCCTCCCTTGTCCTTCTCGACTTCTCTCTCTCCTCTTGCTCTCTAAAAATCATGAAGAATAATGCAAATAATGGGGGGCACCTCCTTACCCTAACCGACTCAATGAGGGAAGTTGAAGGGTTTCTTAATCCAACGGTTGAGATTGGATTAGATGAGTGCTTGAGATTGAATGTCCATTCACTCACCCCCTTCACTTAAGTCATAAAGTCACTTTTAATTCATATCTCATGAATTAAATGATTAGGGTCCACATTAGACATTTTCCCACCCCTAGGCACGTAGGTGATGAGAAACACTTGCCTAGGTACTTTTTAATTATTTTTAACAGATATACCCTGCTTGGATCTAGCTGACTCCTTGAGCCTCTCAATCCTCACGCCCTCACCCTACTGAAGTGTGCCCTTGCTGGCTGGAACTGTGAACTACTGCTGAATACCGATGAAGAACCTGTGTTATCCTTTCGGTGACTAGGGTGTGTCTCTCAACACCGAAATCAACCTGTGGTGGTGGTTTCCTCCAGAAACCTACAAAACAACGGAAGTCGAACTCCCTCCTCTGGAACATGTTACCTCAACTCAATAATCGTCAATAATGAGGAATTACATTGAACTCACCCCTTTTATCCCTCTGTCATCTAATTCTCCATTGACATGCATGACATAAGTGAATTTCCCTTAAGTTATTATTAGTTATTCACTTAAGTCTCTTTAACCCCCTTTTCTAATCTAATTAAATGTTCACTTTACCCCTTAGGCGCTTTTCCCCTTTTAATGTCATTTTTGGTTATATTTTGATGAACTGACATTAATTAGAGAAATTGCTCCTCTCTCTACTTGACTATAGTCTATGGGAACTGGTAGACTACTCAGTTGCTCCCTATTGGGTCATCATAGGGAAAGGGATATCATAGTCCTCCCTTCCCGAAATTGCTTGTCCTCAAGCAATATCAAACCTGGGTGTTGTAGTATCTGTTCTCCTTCCCATGTGGCATCCTCCACTGGAAGTTCCCTCCATCTGACCAAGAAATCTTGGATGACCCTACTCAACCTACGCTCTTTGTGCTCTAGTACCTCCTTTGGTACTAAATCCAACTGGCCCTCCTCATCCAAGGGTGGTAACTCCTTAGAAATGGTCACCTGCTGCCCCACTGCCTTTTTAAGGCAAGAAATGTGGAACACGTTGTGTATCTTGCTACCCTTTGGTAGCGCTAGCTCGTAGGCCACTATGCCCACTCTCCTGATGACCTTGTATGGCCCATAGAATCTAGGTTTCAATTTCTCTGCTCCGCTCTTCTTCAATGAAGACTGTCTGTATGGCTGTGATCGTAAGAAAACAAAATCCCCTACCTTGAAGTTGTGCTCTGTCCTCCATCTATATACATATATCTTTTGTTGGTTCTTTGTTTCCAACAGATTCTCCTTTACCGCTCGTAGGACCCTCTAACTCTCCTCTATCCAATCCTTGGCCCCCGGGGCCCTGCTCTCTCCAAATACAGTCTCCACAATGGAAGGTGCATCGTACCCATATATAGCTCTAAATGGTAAGATTTGTATGGAAATATGATAGGTCATGTTGTAACAGTACTCGCCCATATGCAACCATCTCATCCATGTGCACTGCTGTCCCCCTACATAGTTCCTCAGGTACCCCTCCACCCATTTGTTGACGATCTTTATTTGTCCATCTTTCTTGGGGTGGTAGATGGTGCTCGTGGCTAAATTTGTGCCTACTAACCTGAATAACTCCTGCCAAAATGCGTTGATGAAGCGCATGTCCCTGTCACTGACAATCTGCCAGGGTAGGCCGTGCAACATGAAGACCTCCCTGAAAAATAACTTGGCTACTTGGATGGCCTTGTAATTTGTGGGTATGGCAAAAAAATGTGTAAACTTGGTCAGTCTGTCTACCACCAAAAAAATACAGTCTCTGCCCTGCACTTGAGGAAGTCCTGTAATAAAATCCATGGAAATACTCTCCCATTTCTGCTCCGGAATGGGTAGAGGTTGAAGTAACCCAACTAGGTGTATTTGCTCAGACTTGTTTTGCTGAAAAGTCGCACACTCTTGGATGTGTCTCAGCAAATCATGCTTGAAACTCTTCCATGAGAATCTCTCCCTGATCTGTCTGTACATATTGAAGAACCCCTGATGTCCAGCCGTGGGTGAATCATGATAGGACTTCAGAACCTTTCCTTTCAAGGTAGATTCTGGAACTAAGTAGATCCAGTCCTTGTAGAAAATGACGTCGTCCAATACCCGATATCTATCATCCATTACCTGCCCATCCGTTATCTTGCAGGAAAATTTGTTCTTGGATTACTCTACTAGCAAGTGTGCCTTCCAGTTTGTGCAAATATCCATCATCAAACAACCTGTTGGCCTCCTGGATAAGGCATTTGCTATGAAATTCATTTTTCCTTTAACATACTCGATGTCAAAGTCAAAGGCTTGGATCTTAGAGACCCATTTCTGCTGTCTCTCGCTAAGGTATTTCTGATCCAAGAAATACTTTAGACTGTTGTGATCAGTGTTTACCACAAATCTGTTGCGTATCAAGTATTGCCTGAATTTGGTTAAGGCATGCATGATAGTTAGCATTTCCTTGTCGTATATAGAATAGAGCTTCTTCGGTTCACTGAGCTTCCTGCTCTCAAAAACAATAGGGTGCCCCCCTGAAAACTGCTCCAATCCCCACCCCTGATGCGTCGCACTCTAAAAAAAATGGCTGTGAAAAATCTAGAAGGGATAGAACAGGGCATGTCCTCAATAATTCTTGCATTTTCTCGAAGGCGCCCTGTGACTCATCGGTCCACTGGAAAGCACCCTTCTTTTTCAGATCAGTGAGTGGCGCTTCGAACTGTGAAAAACCCTTAATGAACCGCCTGTAGTAACTGAACAACCCAAATAATCCCTTCAACTATGTAAGGTTCTTGGGTATTGGCCAATCCAGAATGACCTTGATCTTCTCCTAATGCACCTGTACTCCCTACTCGTTGATGATATGCCCCAAGTACAAGAATTCCCTCATACCAAATTTCACTTGGACTCCTTGGCATATAGTGATTGTGCCTGCATAATGCCTGTTATCCACCAAGTTGCACTAGGATGGACTTCCAGAAAGCCGCCAAAGATTGAACAACTCCTTGTTCAAAATTCAAAGTTCAGAAGTTAGGCTGATCTATGTGACCAACTTTTTCCACATTTTCCATAACCTTTGGGAAATTGTAATAAGAGATGTTGCATGATGAACTTTGTAAAAGGTCTTAGCCACCTTATAATTTATCATGAGTTATTACTCTAGAGTGTTTTTTTTACTTGTTAATTATATTTTGTTGTCTAAGCAATTATAATTTCCGAGTTTTTTCACTCAATTTCTCCAAAGCTGGAGTATATACCCATGGGTAGGCCTTAGCATGGATATAAGCATAGTGTATAATGTATATTACCATGCTAAACATCCTCCTAAAGTTTTATGGAAATGTGCTAAGTCCCTCTTAGGATTTTTTATTTTTTCAGTTAATTTTTTATTTTTTCGTAAAATGGAATTTTTTAATTGTAAAGTGAAGTTGTAATAAAAAAAATGGTACTGGGTGGCTTCATATGCCTTGGGGGTGCTCATTTTTGGACCTATAGCACCCACTTTACCTAAGTAGCCACTTTGGTGAGTGAAATTAGTGATTTTAATCACTAAAAAGTTAATTTTCCTCACAAAACCCAAAAAAGACATAAAAAATCAGGAAAAATCAACAAATACTATTTCCTGGAAAACATGTCGGAAACATGTTTTGACATGTTGGAGTGAAATAAAGCCTAAAAATGTTGTGTCAACTAAAGGTGAGTTCCTATTGGTTGATGAGTGAGTGAGATGGCACCTTTAGTTATTTAGAGCATGTGGGCAAATAAGAGGTGCATCCCTCTTGAGAGGTGGTGCATTCTTAGAGAGGGCAACCTACCTCTTTGAGAGGTGGCGCCCCTCTATCCTCTTCCTCCTTTCCACTTGTCATCATTTTGGGTTAGGGGAGAGGTGGCAGCCATCATCTGAACACTTGGCTTACTTCACCTCCCACATGGTGCGCACTCCCTCTCTAGTTGGTGTGCCCTCCTCTTGGCTTTCTTCTCTTAGGCTATAAAGTCAAGCACTCTCCCATTTTCTAAACTAGTTTGAGCTTGGGATTTGTGCCATTGTATTGCTATTGTATCATTATTTTGATTGGAATAAAAAGGCTCTGGAGGATACATTGGTGTCTACTTTCATGTGTGGAGCTGCTATGTCCAATGCTTAATTGTGAGGTATAATTTGCTTATGTGTATTTTTTGCCTTTACTAGTTATTGTATGCCTTCTAAGAGGAGCTATCTCCTAATTGGGTAATATTATAAACTTGTTTGTTTATTGATCTAAATGTTTATTTACAAGTGATAGCTTTAGTATGCATGTTCATTTCGGTTAATGCTCATGCTTATTTCAAAGTTTCTTTGTAAGTAGCATCATATGTTTAACAAATTGTTGGCAAGGAATCTCTAAGTCTTTTGTAGATCATCACACTTGAAGAGGAGGATAGGCATCGGTTGCACTTACCTCACCCTCAAGATTTCAAGGAGACATAGCCCCTTTTGTAGATCCATCAACAAAGACTCCATTGCCCAATTTTCCAAGGGTTTCAAAGCACTTTTCTTCTTCTCCTTCTCCACTTTTAAATCATTAAATTGGGTTACTTTCAATTCATGCAAAGTAAATCTTTCTAATTTCAAAATAAATCTTAAAATTGTCTTTCCTTTTGCATGATAGGAGCAAGTAGATTAGAGAACAAAGTTTTATTTATAAATCTAGCTTGCTAGTAGCTATCTTAGTTTTATCTAAAAGGAAATTTCTTAAAGGAAAAATATAGTTTCTTTCTCTAAGAGCTTAATTCAAATATTTGGCAATCTAGTGCTTGAATTTTGCTGCCTTAAAACAACAGCAAAAGATCCCAAGGAAGTAATCTTTCTAGCTTGATTCCTTGGTTCCATTTTGTAATTTTTCAATAAATTTACTTAGGAAAATTTTGGGGCTTTATTACTAACATTACAAGACACCTTTAAAGTGTTTTGGGACATATTATATCTTGGTTTGATTTTTGTTTTGTGCAGGTCTGTACAAAAACAAAGGGATACGTTGTCCAAATTTTGAAGATTTGAAGTTTTCAAGACCCCCAATGTTACCTTATATCTTTGGAAAACATTGTAAAAGTAATTTTTTATTATTTTTGTTTCCCTCTTGGGGGTTGGTGTTGTGTTTTTGGACTACTTTTCTTTATAGCTTGCTTTCAATTTTCCTTTTGTTATAGGTTTCAAAACAAACTCACATCAACAATAAGGTTAAAATAAATCACAATCTAGATTAGTTTTCCCTTTTGCAAAGTAGAACACTAATTGCTAGATCATACTTTATTTTTATGCAATTTCAAAGTTGGCAATAAACCGTCTCCTCGGCTCCTCGCTGGTCAGTGAAGACTAGTAATTAGAAAATATTTCCTTTCAACAATTTTATTTCTTGTTTAAAATAAACAACTCCCCTCAGCTCCCAGTGTTGTTCCCGACCCTTCCAGTTGCGAGCTAGTATCGATCTCCTAGGAGTAATTTTCATACACGCTGGGTTGGTTAGTGATGATAGATTAATAGGGAAATCTCAAAAGAGACTTATTGCTTGTCTTTAAGAACCACCTAGGGGGAGTGTGTGAAGTTTCATTGAATACCTCGGGCTTGTTCCCCTCAATGTTGGACCTCCGACACCTCTTAGTGGGCTTGTTGGTGAAACCATTGGGTTTCAACAAGTTTTCAGCAAATCTTTGAGCTAAAGGGATAACCTCTCTAGAGGCCAAATCTAATTTAGTTCAAACACTTTATTTTCTTGCAAATAAAATTTACCTCATTAACTTACTATCAATAAATATAATAAAATATGCGATCTACAGTGCCCCCGATACTTTTAAGGCACTGGTCTCACTTTTACATTTTAACAAAATCCATTTGCTTCAAGCACTTCATTTTCAGTCATTTACTTTGAAGCATTTATTAATTTACTTGCATCTATTGTTATCTCAAGTATCCTTTTATTCAAGTACATCTTATGGTTGTTGATTGATGTATGCTTTAGAATAGATTTACTTCATATATTGGTTAATGCAATAAACTCCTAGAATACTAGTTTCAAAGATTCAGTTTAAGCCTTAGATTATTTTATTAGGGACTACCCCCCTTGGCTTCGCTAGTAGTTAGCCTAAATGCAGGAGTTGAAGATTAGGTGACAACACCTTAACTCTAACTTTCCCCCAAGGACACACCGAGTGGATTGAAGATTTCTTCCACATTTCCCAGGTGTGTTTAAAGGTGACAACAATGCCCAAGACTTCCTCTAAGTGATCCAAATGATTTTCCCATGACCTATTGTATATCAAGATGTCGTCAAAGAATACTAAAAGGTACTTTTGCAACTCCCCCCTAAATATGTGATTCATGCAAGAATAGAATGTGGCTGGTGCGTTGGTCAACCCGAAAGGCATGACCAAAAACTCAAAGTGCCGAAAATGGCATTGAAAAGTTGTCTTCTCTATGTTCTGCTCTCTGATGTTGATCTAATGGTAACTTGACCGTAGATCTATTTTGGTGAAGAAGGCTACCCCATGTAGCTCGTCCATCAATTCGTCTATGCGCGGAATGGGGTACCTGTTGTTTATCGTCTTAAGGGCTTTGTAATCTATGCACATCCTCAGTGTGTCGCCCTTATTTAGTACCAATACAACTAAAGAAGAAAAAGGACTCGTGTTGGGCCTGATGTGCGCAATTGCAAGCAATTCCTTGATTGCCTTCTCAATATCATCCTTGAATCTTTTTGGGTCCCTGTAAGGTGTGGTGATCACTGGTGTAGCCCTCGTCTCTAGCTCAATAGTGTGCTCAAACCCTCTGTCTGGTGGCTTCCCTGGTGGTATAGGTCCAAAAATTGGCTCATACTGACTCAGAAGCACCCTAATATATGGGTGATACTGCTCTCTTCCCTTTGAATCCCTCTTGTTGGTAATCAGACACTCTACCACATATGCTACATCACCATGTCGTAAGATCCTCTCCATCCGCTTGACTGATACTGCTCAGGGTGATCCTATAGACATGCCCCTAAGTACTACCCTTGACCCATTGGTGTCCCTGAAACTCATGGTCAAAGTATGGTAGTTGAACCCAATCTCTCCCAATATATGTAGCCACTAAACGCCCAATACTGCATCTATGTCAGATAAGTCAGCAACATAGAATGCATCTGTCATGGTGTAGTTGCCTAGCTTGACCTCTAGGGATGGAATCATGTCCAAACATGTCATGGTATACCCATCTTCCACAACCACTGTAAACCCCTCAAACTACTCTGTGCGTAACCCCCTCCGAGCTACTAAGGATGCATCAATGAAGTTATGAGTTGCCCCACCTTCTACTAATGTTGTGATGCACTGCCCTTGTATAAGGCCCTTGAGCCTGATAGTGTTGTACCTGAGTACTCCTGAAAGGGTTTCCATGGTACCCCCTTTTGCCACCCTGCGAGGTTTTGTCTCTCCCCTTGACTGTGGTTCTACCTGTGGCTGAGGTTTTTTCAGAGGCTGCTTCGGCTCCTGTGTAGGATCATCTTCCGAGTCACTGCCTGTCGTTGATCTTATCTCCTCCTCCTCCTCACTTCCTGACTCCACCTCAATGTAGTGGATTTGTCCCTTGCCCATGCATCAATGCCCTGGGATCCATGGGTCTCTGCAAGTGAAGCATAGATTCTTTCTCATCAACTCCCTTCTGGTATCATCATCCATCTTGGGTTTTCCTTTCAATTCCCTTTGAGGATTCTTTTGATCCTTGTCTCTCTGTGGTACAAAGGGTTTGGTGAAGGTTTTGGGTTTCTGCATAGAGTCCCACATGTCTCTTGTGGGAAAGATGGCCTCCTGTAGGGTGTGTTGACTGCCTCTCCAACATAGGTGGTCAACTCCATGTGGCATGAAGAGATGCATTATCAGATGCAAATTTGTTGAAGACCTTTTGTTCTACAGGGCAGTGTTTGGGCCCAACACTTCTTTTTGTAACGAGAATTTCCGCACCTCAGCGTGGGTTAATAATGTAATAGGTCTGCATGAGTCGTGTCTAGGTCAGTTAACTTGGGATCGGTTCACTGGGAGAGTTCTTTTAACCGATGGTTTTTATCCTCAGGTTATCAATTGGGCTTTTCAACCTTATTGATTTCCCTTGAGTTTTTTCCTCACATTTGCAATAATTCCTCCAAAGTGGTGAATGGTGTTCTAGTAGACTTATATTTTGGTAAGTATTGTAGGGAATCATTGTAAATGACCATGCAAGACATCTTAGAAAGTTTTTCAGAATTTCGTCGAGTCTAGTATAGTTTTTTTTAATTAATTAATTTTTAATTAAAATTTCCCTAAGTTTGGAGGTTTAATTATTTAATTAATTAATTAATTTTGAGCAATAATTGTAAAAAATAGGTCCTTGGACTTTTGAAATGGAATAGCACCCCCTACATCCATGGACCAAGTTTTAGCTCAGTTGGACAACTTTTGCTATGGGGTTGTCCACTCAGAGTGTCAGTCAGTCAAAAACAACAATTTTAATTGCTAAAGTCCAAACATGGCAAAACTGTAAAATTGTAATAATGAGTTAGAAGGATGTAAAATGATGGATAAAGGTTAGAGAGAGACTCCCTAACCATAACCTACCCACCCAACCTTTTCCCAACCTATTTCTAACCCCTTACCCCCTCACATCACCAAAAAATCACGCCCCCTAGGGGGATTGACGTTTTTCCTAGTGGTGGAACGTTATAACTTATGTTTGAGTGTGTGTGGGGGGCCTCTCTCATGTGGTATGATCCTTTAGGGCCTCCACATCACCCTTCCATCATCCCAAAACCCTCTCCCTCATTTACCTCAACCCCCATCCTCTTCTCATCTCAAAAATTGCGCCCTCGAAGGAGAGTTATGCCCCCCTTTGTGGATCTCCAAGGAAAAATTGATTTTAATTCAATTGGGGCCTCTTCCTCTTGCACGGAATGGATCCCATGAGCCTCCCACTTACCTTTTGTGTGATCCCAACACTTCCCACACCATATACACCCTAGATGGTGCGCCCTAGCCTAGGGATCTCCTCTTTTGCTTGGTGTTGGAGACTTGGCATAGATCCAAGAGGGGTGAGTTTTCCTCTCCAAGTATAAAAGGAACCCTACCCTCACTCTTTCACTTACCATATCTTGAGCTAGTGTTATGCTACTTGATTTTCCACTCTCTCTCTCTCTCTCTCTCTCTCTCT
>SNQJ01S0071410.1:4578-21217 GCA_010110895.2 Picea sitchensis | reverse complement strand
TCTCTCTCTCTCTCTCTCTCTCTCTCTCTCTCTTCCATCCATTTTCATTTTTCTTCTCTTAGGGTTTTGGAGCAAGTATTTCTCCAAGATCCCATTTCTTGATGCAATAATAAAATAAGCTTTGGAGGATTTTTGGAAGAGCTATAAGTATTTTGTTTCTTACAACACATGAGGTAAATTTGTTTCAATTTGATATGGTGGTTGCATGAATGGATCTTAGGTAAAGTATTTTATTTGAGTAGATCTTGCAAATAGTAGTCTTGTAGATCTATATATGTGGTTAGCTAGATAGGGTGGAAGTATGTCACTTTATTATTTTAACCCTCCATATTATCCATTGTATACATGCTATTATGTTAAGTTTTGCAGGTTGAACATCAAGTGTTTCATTAGGGTGCCTCTTGGAAGAGTCCCCCTTTGAGATTTTCATACACTCCAAGCAATCTTCTTCTATTTCTCTTTCTCCTTATATTTCTTTGCAATCCATATTTCAACTAGAATAATATATTTGTATGGTAATCATAATATAAATTTTTCCAAAAATGTTTCAAGGAAAATTTTTGCCCCAAAAAACCAATTTTTTCCTCCATTTGTATTGTTGTGTGTAGCACTCCTAGCAAGGGAAACCTTGTTGGTTTTTGCAGGATCAGATCTGGTTGAGAAAGGATTGGCTACTCAAAGACATCCACACAACACCTAAAAACCTTCCAAGGGGATTGGTAGCTATTTCTCAATCCTCCTTGTCAATTTCTAAGCTTTCTTGTCTTCTTTGTTTTTTTGAGCCCTTTTTGAGCTTAGGACGTGGGGTTTAAAAGGTGAAGTAGGCATCTTCTTAACCCAAGACGTGGGTGGAGTTTGCCTTTTGTTTGCTTGTTTGATTCCTCCCTTTGCTTGCCTCTTTCTTGCTTCCTTTTCTTGTTTGCTTGCCTCTCTCTCTTTTCTAAATATTCTTCTTATCTAAGCAAGTTGATTAATAGCCTACCTATTTGGGAGAGGAATACCCCAAAAGTTAAGGTTGGAGTTTTTAATATGTGGTTGATGATCTAAGTGATTAATCCCCTAATATTCTATATCTAGATCTAACACTTAATAAATCTCTAGCTTGAGCATATTGGGCATCATAGTCAACTTAACTAGATCTCATGCATGCTCAGTTTACTTGAAGACTTTATCTTTATTTTACATGCTTAGATATTTAAATCCTTAATGTTTAGTTGCTTCAATAAGTAGATGGTGCTATTCTTTCATGCTTGATCTCTAAGGCCATTTTCCACTTGCTTGAAGTAATCTCTTTGATAAGTTGATAAATAGGCAAACACTTAAATCTTTTTATTTCTCACACTTAATGTTCATATCTTAATGCTCTCAATCATAAGATAAGTGTATTTCTTTTTTCATCTTGTTGGCAAGTTGTTCTTTCCCTTGTAGCTTCTTTCTTTACTTTGCAAGCTATCTAATTGTGCAATCAAGTGACTTGCTCTCACATATCATATATGTGTTAATGCTCTTAATTTCATACACTTAAGCAACACATTTTTGGGCTGAAGTGAGTTTCGGCCAAGTCACTAAATCACATCTTAAAAGTGTTATAAAATCCTTAAAACACTCTAAAACACTCCTAAAAGTCTACCTAATCCATATCTTAACTTAATAGACTCTTTAGGGTACCTTAGACCACCATCTTCACCATCTAATGAGGGGCAACGGAAGGTGATTAGACCGGGGACGGTCTCGTGGCGTGGAGTGTCCTTTCTGTAAGAACTCAATCTTTCGGGCTGACCTGCGAAGCTAGGGTGGCAACACTTATTGAGCATCCAACAGTCATTTGGAAATAGGGGGAGGAGGCTTTGGTGAAAGCTTAATAAAAGTAACTAAAACTTAATAATCTTAAGGAAGCTTAATAATTCAACCTTGGACTTGATTCTTTAAATACTTTGTGGGTTTAATAACTAAGAGTGGGTATCATTCATCTTCATAATACTTGTGCTTAAAACTCATAACTCTTATTTTTTGATGTATTGATGATGATCTCATAATTGTAATATGATGCTCTTATCTCCTTATACCCTGCACACAAAATAATTAAAGTGGTTAGCTTGTTTGTTGTATTTTAGCATTCTTTACTTGTAAATCTTGTACTTAATTTTTGATTCAACTATTCTTTTGTATAACTTGTAATCATACTTGTAACGAATCACCCTAACATCTAGTTGACCCCTTGCCCAATCTTAGGCGCTATTCTTAGTTGCCTTAGGAAAAGGTTTTGCTTAACATACTAACCCTTGCATCTTGCATTGCTGCTTGTGCATCTTAGGATTAGAATCCTCCCAAACCTTAACAAACTAAAATCAACTCCTAGAACTTAACTCTAAAACTAATCTAGAAACTAGGGACTACCCCCCTTGGCTTCCCTAGGAGTGAGCCTAGACGAAGGAGGTTCCGGTCAAAGTGACAGCATGGGCTGTGAACCTAGCCATTGTGCCTCCAAGGACACACTAAGTAAGCCAGACTTAGCTCACGTTTTCAAGTGTGTATAAGGATGACAACAGGGTGGGAGGCTTGAAATCCTTAACCCAGCCCCTCAAGGGCTCTGTCAATGCCTTAGTGAATAACATCACCATCCTGTGCTCRAATATATCTGAAACTGCCATTTCTTTCCGTTGGAACTCCGTGACAAAAGATTCAACTGACTTGGTCTGTCTCAATTGCGACAAATCCTTGAAATGGAGTTTCGGGTCCCTCCTGTCAAACCTCTCCATCAACTGCTCGGTGAACTCCAAATATGATGTACTACAACTGTGACCCAAAGTCACCAGCCCATGATACCACCACTCATGGGCCTCCCCCTCCAAGTGTAAGGTAGAGAAGCTAATAGCTTCTGACTCCATCATCTGGTTGAGCTTGAAATATGTCTAGCTTCTGTACCCATGCCTGAGCTGAGCATCGAGACGACCCGTTGAAAGTAGGAATATTCAAATTTCCCATCTTCTTAATTAAGTCCATGTTCTGGGTCTGCGTATTGCCCCTCTATGCATCCCTGGGCCTGTTTCGATACCTGATAGAACAATGGTCTATCAAAATCAGGTCTGGATGGAACTCTGGACCTAGTGCCAAGTCGGCTTGCCGGTACTCTACAAAAGGGTCTTGTGGCCCTGTCGACCCTTGTGCTAAGTGCCCCACTGTCTGCCCTAGCTGTCCCAATTGTTGTCCACTCGCTCCGCCCTGGGATCCACTGGGACCACTGACACCACCTCCCTGGTGTCCTCCTGAACCACTCACTCCACCTGCCACGTTGGCACCAATAGTTCTTTTTATCCACCAAGTTGCACTAGGATGGACTTTCAACGAGCCGCCAAGGATTGAACATTTCCATGTTCAAAATTCAGAGTTCAAAAGTTTAGTCGATCAATAAGACCAACCTTTTTCACATTTTCCATACCCTCCAGAGAATTGTAATAAGAGATGTTGTATGATGAACTTGTAAAAAGTCTTAGTCACCTTCGACTTAGGCATGAGTTGTTACTCTAGAGTGTTTTTTTTTACTTATTAATTATATTTTTCTGTTTAAAGGCAATTTATAATTTCTGAGTTTTTCCACTCAATTTCTCCAAAGCTGGAGTATATACTCATGGTTAGGTCTTAGCATGGATCTAAGCCTAGTGTCTAATGTATATTACCATGCTAAACATCATCCTAAAGTTTTATGGAAATGTGCTAAGTACCTCTTAGGATTTTGTAATTTTTTTAGTTAATTAAATTTTTTCTGTAAAATGAGAATTTTTAATTAAAAAATAAAGTTGTATTAAAAAAATGGTACTAGGAGTCTTCCTATGCCTTTGGGGTGCTCATTTTTGGACCTAGAGCACCCACATTACCTAAATACCCACTTTGGTGAGTGAAATTAGTGATTTTAATCAGTGTTTTAAAAACCGTTGAACCAGAACCAGAACCGGTCGGTTTGACCGGTTCAAACCGGCCAATAAACCGAACTAGTGGATTGGTTTATGACCAAACCGACCGATTTGGTCATAAACTGGCCGGTTTGGTCCCTAAAACCTAAAACCTAAGTAACAGAGAAGTACTTGGCTCATGCTTTCTCATGCAAGTTGGAGTTGTAAGGTGTTTTGGTGTGTAGCTGAGAGTTATTTTGCCTTATTAATACAGAGGTCCCCACCCCCTCCATTTCACCCACCTTAGTAATTAATGGTAATGTTACATGGTAAAAGCGACATTCTCCCTTATATTCCATTTTCATCCTTTTACTTAAGTTTTTAACATTACCATTAATTGTTTCAGGATGTTTTAGAGTGGTTCCAACCTCATTGGACTTCATATGGAGAAAGTAGAATTTTAGGTCTCATTCAAAATTCAACAGACTTAACAATTTTCAGGATTTCAAGATTGCAATGTTTCCACTGGACTCTATCATGTATAAGGGTATGGAACTGACATTTAATCAAGAGAACCAAGCCCTTTATGTACCTAGATGTTGGTGGCATTGATTGTTGAACTCTTTTAACATGACCCCAGTAAAAATGTACCCTTCACTCAAGCATAAACTCTTCTATTGAACTCTTCTCTTTATTGTCGTGTCGGGTGACTTAGTAGTGTATGTGCACACCAACCTCCGTCTTATATACAAGCAGAGAGAAGAGTGGTTGAAAGGAAAGAAAAAAATGTGGGATGTTTTTTCTGATGATAAGGGTTTGAACAACAATGTTGAGTTGGGATTAACCAACTTGGATCTTAATGAACTAGTGCTAGAGCCGATCACTTTTGATGATGGTGATCCTCTTGAGGGTTCATCCTCTAGAGTCCACATCAACAAATGCACAGATTTCATTGGATATAGGGGAGGAGGGGGAGGAGGAGGAGGAGGAGGAGAGAGCAGTGGTAGTGATGCCAATCTTGATGATTATGACATGGAGAACTACTGATAGTCACGACTCATGAGCTATGGTATTCTTCCATCTATGGTTTTAGTATCTACCCTATGGCTATTTTGTATTTTTCATTGGCATTCCCACCTATAGTATCAATGACTCTAACTTAGTATGTTATTTGATGTTGTAGAGGTCATTTAGAGCCTCCTTGATTATGTATTTATGTTCCGATCTCTAGATATGTATTGCACTTGGTGTCGTTTTGATATATCCATGAGCATACTTTGGATATGTTGTCTCTAATTCTTTGGAAACATGATTTAAAATCTTAAAAATATTTTTTTTTCATTAAAATTTAAATATTTTATGTATTTTTTAAAAAACCGGTTCATTGAAACTGGTTTGAACGGTTCATTACCAGTTCCGGTTCTGTTTCAGGTTGGATCCTTGACTGGTTCTGGTTTTTAAAACTATGATTTTAATCACTTAAAAGTCAATTTTACTCAAAAAAGCCAAAAAAAACATAAAAAATCAATAAAGGTTATTTTCTTGGGAACATGTGGGGACATGTTTTGAGTAAATAAARCCTCAAAAGGCAAGGTGGTAKTCATAAGAGACAAGTATGATTTACTTGGGATTGATTGGGTGAGTTGTAAKCAAGTTTCAAACATGTGCTCAAAGGGAAGTACGCTCCTCTTGAGGAGGTGGCTCATCTTAGAGTGGGCTGCCTACCTTTTTGAGAAGTGGCGCCCCTCCCTCCACACTTGTCACACTTTGGTTCAWTAAGGGAGATGTGGCAGCCATCTCCCACCACTTGGCTACTCTTCCTCTTACACTTGGTGCACCCTCCTCTCTTGGATTTCTTCACCCACTTGCTATTTATACAAGCTTGCCTCCCATTGCAAACTAGTTGGAGTTTGGGATTGTTGTTTGTGGTTGTACTATTGTAATACTTCTATTTGGAATAAAGAGACTTTGGAGGTCAAGAAGGTGTGTTATACATGTGTGTGGATGCTTGATGTCATTTGTGCTTAATCTATGAGGTAATATTTGCCTAATTTCTTGCTTTAAGTTTGTTGATTTGGCCTTTGAAAGGGTGTTATCATCCAGTAGGATAAGATTTTATCTAGCTTTGCTGTTAAATCCTATTGTTCATTTATATTTAGATATTTTGATTTGTATACATGTTTCGGTTAACTAATATACTTTTCAAGTCTCTTTGTAGGTGACACCAATTTTCTTTAACAAGTTTTGTTGCAAGATTTTAAAGCTTACAGGTTCTCATAGCTTAGAGTGGTGATGAAACTTGTTTGTCTCTTCACAACTTCAAGGATCTGAAGACTTAGTCCCTCCTTGACTCATCTAAAGACTCCATTGCCCAAGGGTTCCAACGCTACTGGTTTCTTCTTTCTCTCTTTCTCAAAAGAAAATCTAAATTTTGGTTATTTTGTTGCAAATGCAAGTATCTTAGATCTATCTTTATTTCAAATTCTAAATATCTAAGTGTACATGCATAAGATAAACTAGATCCAAGTTTGTACTTTCAAGTTTCATCTAATGCTTAGATCTAGCATAGGAAAAGTTTCCTTTTAGCATGCTTTTCCTTCAAAATTTTTAGAAGTTAAAGAGTAGTTCTTTTATTAAAGCTTTCACTTTCATATTTGACAATTTAAGTGCCTTTATATTGCTGTTTTAAAACAACAAACAAAGACCCTAAGGAGACAAACTCTTTAACTTGCTCTTCTTAGTTCATTTTTGCTCAATTTACACTAGTTTTACTTAGTCAATTTTGGGGCTTTCCTATTAATAACCAAAGGCACTTCCAAAGTTTTTTTGGCCATCTTTTATATTTATTTTTTTTCTATTTTGTGCAGGTTTGCAAACAAATAGGAGGAAGTTCTGTCCATTTTTGGTAGATTTGGAGCATCTGGGGCCCCCGGGGGAACCCCTTTCTTCAATAAATACTTGTAAAACATTGTAAAGACTTCTGATCCCCCTAATGAATGGTCACAAGTCATTCCAATAGAGAGTTGTGTAATTTATTTAATAAAATCAATGGGGCTACAAGCTCCCACTCTTCATCCCTCCTAGAGGAATGATGTTTTTGGTTATTGTCTCAATTTTGCAATTTTAGCTTAGATTCAATTTTCACAACTAAGGATAAGATAAAATTAATCTTTCAATTCATCATAAATCACTACAATATCACATAAACAATAAGATTAAAATAAATCACAATCTAGATTATATTTCATTTTGCAAAAGTAGAATACTAATTGCTAGTTAGTTTTCATTTTTGCAATTTCAAAGTTGGAAATAAATAGTCTCCTCAACTCCTTGCAAGAGGCTAATCAATGAAGACTTTAGTAATTAGAAAAAAATTTCCCTTTCAGTACTTTTTTTTATTGTTTAAGACAAACAACTCACCTCAGCTCCCAGTGCGGTTCCTGATGCTTCTAGTTGTGAGCTTGTCTCGATCTTCTGAGACTAAGTTTCATACACGCTGGGTTGGTTAGTGGTGATAGATTAATTATTGAAATCCTAAAGGGAACTTTTTTTTAGTGGAAACGTAAGATTCTATGTAAGATATATGGCGGGAACTTTGAGATTTAGGTTATCCCTGCCGGATCTCCCACACTCTCTTGGGCTCGTGTGCAAAATCAGAGGGACCTCCTTGTTGGATATTCGACAAGCTCAACCTCCACTTTAGAGAATTTTTCTGAAGGGACATGTTATCGCAAAGTTTGTACTTGGATGTAAAGGAAAGGTAAATGAAGACAAACTGACGTAACGGGAGACTATCCTATTACTTTCACCTCAATAGGATATCTCTTTCTATTTAGGGTGGCAGGCCCAATGGAGATGTCCACGGTGACTTGGGGTTTTGAGAAGGCAAAGGGTAAGGGCCAACATTAAAGTTTCCCTCTCACAAGTCACCATCGATCCGAAAGTTCAACTAAACAACCAATCAATATAATAATAACCATAAATGTACCTGCCCGGAAAAAAGCAACAAGAAACTATATTTGCAAAGTCACTTGCTGGTTAATACTTCATATAATCAGGGACTTTCTCAAATAAAGAAATTGACTAATATATTGACGAAGTAAGCAAAATGTATAATAACAATTATCACAATACGATACTTCATAATAAATGCTTTAAAGAAGCTTCACAATGAGCAAAATGATTAATCATCAATGTCACAATACAAACTTTCATTAGAAGCAAATAGTACCACACATTCGTCAATCTCTCAATTGCTTAAAGAAGTTAAAATGATGCAAAGTATAACTATAACTCCAATGGATAGTAGCAACAATGAGGTTAGTAGGTTAGGGTGGTATTAGTAGTTGTTTAAAGATTTTGGAGGTTGTGATCAAAACACTCAAGTATGAAGTCTTAGACCAATGCATTCACAAGGCAAATGGAGTCAAAAATGGCTGGAAGAATTGAAGGGACAATATGATAATAGTAGGGCCAAAGACGAGGAATTTTATGGTGAGGTGTTGGTAAGCCAAGGCTTCAACCGTCAAACCCTAGAGGAAAACGACTTACTAAGGTGTAGGCAACCCTAGGCATTAGCACGTTTTTCTCCTTCTTTAGCTCAATGAAAAAGTAAAATCGGCTAGGATGAAGAGCAAGATATATGGTGTTGCAATGGAAAGGCCCTAGCAATGTCTCCAACAAAACAAACGGCTCCTTGGCATAATATAGTAGGGAATAAAAATAAGGAAACCAACATGTGCTTATTTCCTAGGGTTTATTCTAGCAATTTCATTAACAAAATGTAAGTAAAACACTATAATCATTCAAGTAAGGGAAGGATCACAGAAAGTCACTTACATTTACCAAGTATTCATCAAGCCAAACCCTAGTTGAAAACCTTCCACCAAGAAAAAAGCCAAAGATAACCAAAATACGCTTCCTTCAACAAGTTTGCCACAATTTCAGCCAAAACCCTAAAGAGGGACGCAAATTTCAAACCTCACACAAGTGTGAGTGAAAGATGATGATAAAAAGAGAGTTTTAGCTCTCTTACTTATAGAGTAGCAATGACCTTAATTTTATTTTAGGTCACAAAAGGTCGACAAAGCCAAAAATACATAATAATATTGTTTTTACATTAAATGTCAAAATCAAACCCTAAATCAAGCAAAGATGAATACGTCATGCCCTTTTAGGGTGACGTTAGGCCCTTTTAGGGCAACGTTGGTCTCCTGGGGTAAAAATTTTGGCCTTATTGGGCCTCAGGAACATGCCACACATGCCACTTGGCACATAACTATCTCCCAAAACCTCGATAGCGCTCGATGGTGTCATGAGAATCCTAGGTGACGTCATGGGATTTCCAAGGCCAACGTCTTGGTGGAAAGGGCACAACCCCCCTAGGTAAGGGTTTGCCAAGCTGCCTCTGGTGGAACCTCCTCCTCCTCTCCGGTGCAAACCTTCTGATCTGTCTCTGCTCCCTGTTGGGGTCTCAACATGTATCTGATGGGATTTCAGCCCCATGGAGGTCTGAAGTAATCATCTCCCCATGTGTACCTGTCCATAAGGGTACCTACCATCGGATATGGTCCTGAAACATCAACAAATATGCCCTCCATGGGCTCATAAGTCACAGGGATTATAGCAATGTCAATCACATATAATCATCAATTTTATTAAACATGTGCATAAAACGCCTTTTACCTGGACAAGTGCTCAAAGACATTATACTAATCTACAAGCCAAGTTTGGAGGAAGTGACAGGGCATCCTATTGGTCTAATGCTCACTATATGTGGGGTGTTTCCGAAAGAAATCAAATCCAATCCATGTGAGTGGATGAGGTGGTAAGGGGTGTTTGGACAAGGGGTGCAGTGATAGCAGGGAAATGCATGGCTTACTTATGGGTGCCTCTGTAGAGGGTGAGATGCACCTGTCATGGATGCAAATGTTTCCAAGCCCATTCATGCCTTTTGTCTTTTTCTTATTGCCTTTTTTCTTCAAGAAGCTAGCTAGGGGACACTGCCTTGGCATGGTGACCAGTGGTGGCAATGTTACCCACAAGCACTTCACGGAAATGAGAAGGATGGCTTGTGATGAGACCCCCTTTCTCTTGGCTATGCCACTAAGAGCCACTACCCTGGCTTGGTGACCAGCTTTTGGTAGTGTCATATTGATACATGCCCATTGACCTAATAGGTTGGCTCGTGATGAGACCCCGTATCCTCTAACTAGGTCTTGTTTTATCATTTTCTATGGGTCCCTCCGTTTCTTATTGAGAAGCTTTTTATTGTTTTTTCGGGGATCCTTGGGCAAAGCATCTTGAGGTTTCATTTTTTTGGCTTCTATCTTTTGCCAGTTACTTTTACCCTCTTGGCCTTTAGCCCCTTCTTCCCACAAGGTAAGGTACAACCCTTAAATATTTGGCCAACCCAATGCCCAAACCCGTGTAATTGGACCAATGAGTGAGAGAAAGATGGAAGTGGTAAGTATGGTGGGAGCAGACGATGGATTCTCATGAATCCCCCCAGTGTCAACTCAAAACCTATGGGCACAACCTTACTAGGTCATCCTCTCATTCCCCCCATATATGGTCAAGTGGATAGGTATAATATCCAAGCAGCCATTAGAAACAAAAGGAATTGAATGCACATATTCAAAGACTTTGAGGATCAGAGTGACACATACCATGATACCCGAACTCGTTACCTCATGGAGCAATATCCACTTCTTCTTCAGGACCAGGCCGAGGTGATGAATGCTACTGAAAAAGTGGAGGTGCTGAAGAAAAGAAAATATGGGCCCTCCAGGGCCATGCTCAAGTTGATCCGGCTGTCGGTACTCCATATCTAGGACCTGTGGACCTCGAGACATAATCTCCTTAGTTATCCCTAAACTGAGGATAACATCTGGCTCCAACTCGGGGACATGTGCTCACCGTAGAGTGCATGAGAACCTCAACATCTCTGGCATAACCTATAACCTACTTTCTCAACATAAAGATGTTAGCAATCATTTGGGGTGGTGATATCACCCCCATCTTATATATGTGTAAAACGAAAGCAAGTATATATACAAGTGTGAAAACAAACTATTCTAGCATGAAATGCAAATGGTATATATAATGAATGCAAATGCCTACTTACCTGTACTTACCTGTGAAGTCAAGTCCCCCCACCTTGGTGGGGCTTGAGGAGGTTCCTGCTGACTGGTAATGGACGCCTTCTTCCTTCCAATGTAGATAAGTAGTAAGAATAGTCAACCGACTTTCTTCCAACTTTGAAAGGCCCAAGCCAAAATTGAGTACTCCATTTGACATTAGTAGGCTCTCCTTTCTTAGCATCCCACATCCATACTACGTCCCCCTCCATGTATTCCCTAATTTTGAATTTGGTTGTTTCCTGAACAACCCTGGTGTATTGTGCAGAGGAAGGAGGGTGGGATTCTGCTGTTAAGACTTCCTGCTGGGATGGCCTAATCAATATATCTCTTTCTCCCCTTTTTAGTAACTTTACTGCCCCGACTTCCTTGTTTTTATATTTTTCTAGGAGTTTTTGGTAATATTCTTTCTTGGGCCATTGTATTTGATTGAAGTCTTCCTCCATTGCAAAGGGCATGTCATCAGGAGAAAATTTAGGAAGACTTTCCATGATTTGTTCATGTGCTTTATCATCTTTGATAGGGTCATTAATTTCTTTCACATGAGTTCTGGTCATTGGCACATTTGGGAGACAACCTATCATTCCATTGTTCAAAGGTATATTAACGTAGGTGAGGTCCATCTCAAGAGTGCCTCCCAGCATTGAAGCAAATTTACTAGACAATAACATCCCCCACACATTTGGGATGTCTACTACCACTATGTCAATGTGGATTACTCTCTCAGGGTAATTTTCAAGGCATACTTCCATATTTTCAATTACCCCATGTGTGGGTATGGCTCTAGACTCAAAGCCACACACATTCCCGTAAGGTCGTGTGACTTTTAGGCCCAATCGTTGCATGACCTTTAGAGACATCATGTTGGCACCAACCCCTGAATCCAGCATGCAATTGTTGAGGCTTTTGTTATTCATCAGTAAGGTCATGAATAAAGGTGGGTGTTCATCATACTGGACCCTGTTATCGCTCAGTTTGTGGGAAAGGTTTAAGTAGCTTGAAGGCAAGGCTTAAACTGGCGTAACAGGAGCTTCCCCACCCACTGTCACCTCGATGGGGAGCTCTTTCTATTCAGGGTGGCTAATCCCAAGGGAGACATCCCTAGTAATCTGGGATTCTGAAAGGTCTTAAGGTCTAATGGAGCAAGATGAGGGTTTCCTTTCATTGATTACTGCCCAAAGAGATAGTCAAATATGAAGGTATTCCACTTCTTTTACCCCCTGGGCCTTTAGCCCCTTCTTCCCACAAGACAAGATGTAACCCTCAAAGGGGCCTTTAGCCCCTTCTCTTCCCACAAGACAAGATGTAACCCTCAAAGGTCATCCTAATGGCCAGCATCTAGGGAATGGGACATAAGCTGGGTATAAGATGTAAATATGACAAGATGGTAGGAGCGGACGACATGTCTCTGCAAATCCCCTTTGGTGGAAAACCAAAACTCATGAATATCAAATTGCTAAGTTACCCAATCAATCACCCCAACAATGGTCAAGTGGATTAGTAAGATCCAAGCAGTCATCTGAATTTTGAAATGAAAGGAACCTAATGTATAAGGCAGAAGGTTATAACAATCAAATATGACACATACCATGATACCTCGGACCAATTACCTCATGGAGCAAGAGTCCTCTCCGATGCAAGCCCAGGCCGGTGGTGATGGAAACTGCTACTGCTGACAGGACAAGTCCAGCGGAGAAGAAGAAAGATGGGCCCTCCAGGGCCATGCTCAAGTCAATCCTGCTCTCGGTACTCCATGTCTAGGACCATGTGGGCCTTGAGACATGATGTCCTAGTTATCCCTAGATATCGGGGATAACAGACCCTAAAGTGATCAACTTGTAACATGATAGGGGGCTCCATAGATCCATTTGATCCCTTGAAGAAATTATCAAATCTTTCTTTAACAGATAGTACCTTAATGACTTCTCTTAGAGGGATGGTCACGTGCATCTTGGATAGTGCCTCTTCGAAGTCAAAGTTTAAGTCCACCCTTTCGGTTTGGATGTTTTAGGAAGGAGAATGCCCAAAGGTGGAGGCTTTGTTTGAGTTATTGCAGGATTGGTAGGGATAGGTTGGTTTAGCTTATTTCGTCTATACACCTGAAATTATTTTTTCCTCAACTTCTCCTTTGATTCCTGATCCAAGTTGTTTATTACTTTCATTCTAGCCTTCCTAGCTGTCTCTTTTATGCCTTCTCAGTGTTCCTCAGGAGTGATATTGAGGTAAATCTAGGGGCCTTCTATAACATGGCCCACATTGTTTACTTGGTCATGACCTCCATTGTTATAGGGACATTCATGTTCCCAATGTGGTTCAGTACATTGCAAACACCAAGGATTTTCATCCACGACGTTTATAGGAGCTAAAGTATTAGGAACCTCTTGATCATTCTTTGGTCTATAGACTTCGTTCCCTTTTTGGAATTGGCCTTTATACGAGACCCTTGGTGCTTGGTTTTGGGCTCTTTCCAGGTTGACAATCCTATTCATCATTTGTTCTTGGTTTTTTATCATGCCATCCATGGTCATTTGCAACTTTGCCAAGCTAGCACAAATATCTGAGGAAGTCTCAGCGTTGTGGACTATCTTGGGTTTAGTGTCCATTTTGACCCTTGGGTTTGAGAAAGGCTCGATTTTGGATGAGTGAAGGTTGTCCTCAATCTTTGTAGCTAATTCTTGGGCTTCTTGGATTGTTTGAGGGTTCTTATACCTGAGGAGATAACCCAGTTGACTAGTAAAATCTTTGGTGTAAATGTAGACAAGGAAATTATTCGTTGGGTGATGACTCACAAAGATATTCTGCAACAGGGCTTCGAACCTAGTGTGGAACTCTCTAATGGTCTCATTCTCTTGTTTCCAAAGGGTATTCATCCTGGTCAACAACATGTTGGGGTCTTATTTGATACTCCATCATTTGAGAAAGGCCTCTTCCAATTTATCCATGGTTTTAATACTGCCATCAGGAAGACTATGGTACCAACGTCTTGAAGCATCAAGGAGGGTAGTAGAGAACAGTTTCATGACTAAATCCTCAACATCATCACTGACGGTGTGAAGTTGAAAAAACACCCAAAAGTTGCCCATATGCTCTTCGGCACTGATTGCATCAGTAACGGTGAACTTAGGCAGCCCCTTCTCATCCTTGGGTGGCATCTGCCTAGGGTAGCCATGTATGGTTGTCATGTCTAGTGGTTTGAAAAGATTGGATGAGCATTGTCTTTGGTTATTAGCTTGGTTTGGATTGTTGGCCTGAGTTCCTAGGCTAGACATTGTGTTTAAAGGAAGACTCCCTTCGAATAGTGATTTTACTACAGGAGATTTTTGAGGAGGCTTTCTTCTGAAGGATTGAGGAGGGTTATTGTACCTCCTTGTGGATTGTGGAGTCATCAGATAATTTTCTTGAAATGACCAAAAATATTAGGGAATCACCCTTAGTGGAGTCGCCAGGTAAGCTTTGTAAGATAAGGACTCTTGAGGAAAGGCTTACCGAAAAAATGTCGTCTTTTGAGGAGAATTGACTCAATGTTCCACGACAATAGCGCCAAATTGTTATCGCACAGTTTGTACTTGGATGTAAAGGAAAGGTAAATGAAGCAAACTGACGTAACGAGAGACTATCTTATCACTGTCACCTCAATAGGATATCTCTTTCTATTTAGGGTGGTAGGCCCAGGGGAGACATCCCCAGTGACCTGGGGTTTTGAGAAGGCAAAGGGTAAAGGCCAAGGTAAAAGTTTCCCTCTCACAAGTCACCACTGATCAAAAAGTTCGGCTAAACAGCCAATAAAGATAATAATAACCAGAAATGTACCTGCCCGGAACAAAGAAAGAAGAAACTATATTTGCAAGGTCAGTTGTTGGTTAGAACTTCATATAATCAGGGACTTTCTCAAATAAAGCAACTGACTAATATATTGATGAGGTAAGCAAAATGTATAGTAACAATTATCACAATACGATACTTCACAATAGATGCTTTAAAGAAGCTTCACAATGAGCAAAATGATTAATCATTAATGTCACAATACAAGCTTTCATTAGAAGCAAATAGTACCACACATTAGTCAATCTCTCAATTGCTTAAAGAAGCTAAAATGCTGCAAAGTATAACTATAACTCCAATGGATAGTAGCAGCAATGAGGTTAGTAGATTAGGGTTAGAAGGTATTAGTAGTTGTTCAAAGATTTTGGAGGTTGTGATCAAAACACTCAAGTAGGAAGTCTTAGACCAATGCATTCAAAGGGAAAATGGAGTAAAAAATGACTGCAAGAATTGAAGGGACAATATGATAATAGTAGGTCCAAAGACAATAGGAATTTGTTGGTGAGGTGTTGGTAAGCCAAGGCTTCAACCATCAAACCCTAGGGGAAAACGACTTACTAAGGTGTAGGCAACCCTAGGCCTTAGCATGCTTTCCTCCTTCTTTAGCTCAATGAAAAAGTAAAATCGGCTAGGATGAAGAACAAGAGATAGGGTGTTGCAATGGCAAGGCCCTAGCAATGTCTCCGACAGAAAAAATGGCTCCTTGGCATAATCTAGTAGGGAATTAAAATAAGGACACCAACATGTGCTTATTTCCTAGGGTTTATTCCAACAATTTCATTAACAAAATGTAAGTAAAACACTATAATCTTTCAAGTAAGGGAAGGATTGCATAAATTTACTTACATTTACCAAGTATTCATCAAGCCAAACCTTAGTTATAAACCTTCCACCAAGAAAAATGCCAAAGATAACCAAAATAAGCCTCCTTCAACAAGTGCACCATAATTTCAGCCAAAACCCTAACGAGGGCAGCAAATTTCAGACCTCACACAAGTGAGTGAAAGATGATGATAAAAAGAGAGTTTTAGCTCTCTTACTTATAGAGTAGCAATGACCTTAATTTTATTTTAGGTCACAAAAGGCCGACAAGGCCAAAAATACATTTAATAATATTGTTTTTACATTAAATGTCATAATCAAACCCTAAATCAAGCAAAGATGAAGGCGTCATGCCATTTTAGGGTGATGTTAGGCCCTTTTACGAAAACATTGGCCTCCTGGGGCAAAACGTTTGGCCTTCTTGGGCCTCAGGAACATGCCACATGTGCCACTTGGTACATAACTGCCTGCCAAAACCTCCATAGCACTGGATGATGTCATCATTATCCTGGGTGATGTCATGGGCCTTCCAAGGCCAACGTCCTGGTGGAAAGGGCACAACCCCCCTAGGTAAGGGTCTGCCAAGCTGCCTCTGGTGGAACTTCCTCCTCCTCTTCGGTGCAAACCCTTTGATCTGTCTTTGCCCCCTGTTGGGGTCTCAACATCCATCTGATGGGATTTCAGCCCCATGGAGGTTCGAACTAATCATCTCCCCATGTGTACCTGTCCATAAGGGTATGTAATGTCCCCATTTTGGGACATTATAACTTTACAGAGTGTTATTCCTACGAGAGTAGCCAGATAGGGGTGACAGAGAGTACAAGAGATATTGAGGGGTTTTATTGGGCCTGACTTGCATTGTTCATCATCAGGATCCATTCCGCACAACTTGGTTTTGGTTTCGTTGCATTCCGACGATTTTCGTAATTTTGAGTTATTATGGGTCATATCTTAATTAATTTCACT
>SNQJ01S0071409.1:11038-37204 GCA_010110895.2 Picea sitchensis | reverse complement strand
TTCTTATAACCACTTTCCAGAATTAGAAAGTTCTCCATTTACTTTATTATTTAAATAATCCTCCTTTACTTTGTCACATCACTTTATTATTTAAATAATCCTCTTTGATTTTGTCACTTCACTTTGTTATTTAAATAATCATTTTTTACTTTGTCACTTCACTTTATTATTTGAATAATCCTTCTTGACTTTGACATTTCACTTTAAATAATTCACTTTGACTTTGTCACTTCACTTTATTATATAAATAATCCTCTTTAATTTTGTCACTTCACTTTATTATTTAAATAATCCTCTTTGACTTTGTCACTTCACTTTATAATTTAAATAATCCTCCTTGATTTGTCACTTCACTTTAAATAATCCTATTTGAATTTGTAACTTCACTTTATTATTTAAATAATTTCTTCTTTGCAAGCACTTTGACTTCTTTGACCTTTGGGGGCTTTAAGCTAACATATGAGGGTCCTTCAACTTCATAAGGCCATAACTCTCAAACCATTATGAGTTATGTGATGTTCCACATACCAACAGAAATGGTTTGACAAGCACTATCCATCTAGGATAGTTTCACTGACAAATTCATTGATATTCATCTTATTATTCGATAATTAAACATGGGTTTTATAACCATACTTCTAGGATAACTCAACCGCAAAGCATCTTCCCGTGAGGGATTTCACCATAGGGGGACCACTTTGGAGTTCACTGCAAAGCATCTTCCCATGAGGGATTTCACCATAAGGGGACCACTTTGGAGTTCATCGATTTGTACAACCATGACAAGACAATAACCACTTTGGAGTTCACGATAAACCATCTTCTTATGAGGGATTTGACCATAAGGGGGCTACTTTGTAGTTCATCCATTTGTACAAACATGAAAAGATAATAATGAGTCATATTTACATCAATCCAACTATGAATCATATATCAATGCCAACTCATTGATCCATATTCATCTATGCATACGACTATGACTCCACTTGACATCAATCCATTGACATCAAGGTCAATACATGATCCATCAATCACTACATCAATATACTATGACAAGACATTGTTTCTTTGACATCAATCCTTTGGCATCAATGAAAACATGATCCAACAAGATATACTCTCCTAGCAACAAGTTAATGAAACACTACACCCAAACTATTTGGGAACTTATCTCAAACTTACTATCTTTCAACATCACTCAAGTTAAAAGGGAATTGAACTCAATGGATGACCGATTAGCTATTTTTGCAGCCTCTCCTACTCGTAAACTTTTGCCACAAAGACTCGATTTCACCTTTCAATCACTATATCATACATACATCCCTGACAATATAGAGTCATGGCAGTTCTTCCCTAGTGATGAGAGGATCTATGCTTTCATTCAAAATGAACCTGATAAGCCTAAGGAAATTATATCAATGGAAGATAACAAGATTCCTAAAGGGTTGACTCCTCTAGAAAGTTCATTTCATCAAGTGATGTAGGCAACAAAAAGAAACATAAAGAAGAGGAGTCAAAAAGGAAAGTGGGTGAAACCATTTCCTTGAACATTGGAACACTTGAGTCTCCAAAGAATGTTAAAATAGGTGCCCAATGTTTTGAAGAAGAAAAATTGAAGTTCGCTAGGCTGCTTAGTGAATTTCAAGATGGTTTTTCTTGGTCTTATGAGGATCTTCGTGGTTTTGATCATGCACTTATACAACATGCTATTCCTATCAAGGAGGGAATAAAACCAGTTAGGAAAAAAAAATACCCATTAACCCTGCACTGGAAGAAGCTATTCGAAAGGAGTTGGAAAAACTCTTGAAGGTTGGGATCATTTTTCCAGTTAAGTATTCTGATTGGGTTTCCAATTTGGTTCCCGTTCAGAAAACAACTAGTCAAATCAAATTATGCGTAGATATTTGCACATTAAATCAAGATAGTATTAAATATCACTTTCCTCTCGCTAATATGGAAATGATTTTGCAGCAAGTTGCAGGGTCACATATGATGTCCTTACTTAACGATTTTTCTGGTTACAATCAAATCAAGGTAAAAAGGGAAGATACATATAAAACCACTTTTATTACTCGTTGGGGAACTTTTTATTATGAACGTATGCCTTTTGTCTTATCTAATGCAGGTGCCACTTTTCAAAGAGCTATGCAAATATCGTTCAACGATTTGGTCAAAATGATTATTCAGATCTATCTTGATGACTTAACTATGTACTCTAAAAATTGATCAGATCATTTTGGTCATCTTAAAAGAGTTCTCATGCGATGTAGGAATTTGGCATTTCTCTAAATCCTTCTAAGTCTATTTTCATCATTACCAAGGGAAAGCTACTTGGACACATTGTCTTTGATTCAGGAATAAACAATGACCCTGAAAGGATTGTTGCTATCCTAAATTTGCCTTCTCCCACTTCCAAGAAGCAGGTTCAAGATTTTATGGTTGTTATTCACTTTGTCTGTAGGTTTGTTCCTGATTTTGTTGTAATGGTCAAGCCAATTCATAATCTACTTAAGCAAGATCGTTCCTTTTCTTGGATAGATGATGTCGAAAATGCTTTTGTAGGGATCAAGAAAACAATCAGTTCTTCACCGGTTCTGGCGAAGCCAGATTTTGAGAAGGAATTTATGATATATACTAATGCCACAGAGGAAGATGTTTCTGCTACCCTCATGCAAGGCGATGACCAAGGTAATGAAAAACCAGTGGCTTACATGAGCCAAATCTTGTATGATGATGAGTTTAAATATTACTTTATTGAAAAACATGCTTTCTCTCTTGTTAAAGTTGTTGCAAAATTTCGCCACTTCACCTTAGGTAAGAACACGTTGGTAAAAGTCCCTTTACCCATTGTCAAGTTTTTTCTGTCACTGACTTATCTTTCAGAGAATCTTGCACATTGGCTTGCCAAGATCTAGGAGCATGATTTAACTATCATGACTTCTAACACCATCAAGGGACGTGACTTAGCCCTTCACTTAGCTCAACATGATGAAACTAGTGAATAAATTGATGAACAAGATAGTTCTCTATCAACACTATTCTACATCGATAATCAAATCCTTCATGTGTCTGAACATCCTTGGTATAAAAATTTAGTTTACTATTTGAAAAATCAAAGATGTCCAGATAACTTAGACACTCATAAAATAAGAAGGCTTCATCTCGAATCAGTAAGATGCGTCATTATAGGAGACTTCTTGTTTAGAAGATCTACCGATGGTATTTTTCTTTGTTGTGTAAACAATGAGAAAGCACAGAAAATGTTGCAAGAAACTCATGGTTCTTCAAATTCTGTTATTCATGTAGGAGGTCATTTTTCTACTAAAACCACTGCTTTTAAGATTATTAGAAAAGGATATTATTGAACTTCAATATTTCGTGATTCTTATGTTTTTTCCATATCTTGTGACAAGTGCCAAAAATTTGCTGGGAAAGAATGCCTTTCAACCATGTCGTTACAACCTATCCTCCCAAAATTTCTTTTTTCAAAATGGGGGTTGGACTTTATTGGTCCTACTAATCCGTTGTCTTTAGAAAACCAAGTATTTATCTCGACAACCATATATTATTTTACAAAATGGGTTGATGTTGTCCCACTTAAACATTCGACAGATGAGCAGGTGATTTCTTTCCCTGAAAATAATATTTTTTCCAAATTTGGTCTTCCTTTGGAAATTATTACAGATAATGATCTCACTTTTATTTCTGTTAAGATGACGCAGTTTTTAGCTAAGTTGGGGCTTAAATATTTTACCTCATCAACTTATTACCCCCAAGGAAATGGGCATGCCAATTCCACCAATAAGAATACGGTGAGAATTATCAAAAGGCTCATCAAAGATAAGTCTTGTCAATGGAACACGCTCCTCACCTACGCCCTTTGGGAAGATCAAAATACCACCAAGGTGAGCACTGGTTTCACTCCTTTCCAGTTTTTTTATGGTCAAGAATCCATTCTGCAGACTAAGTTGGAACTTTCCTCCTTAAGGGTAATGCTATAGTTCGAAGATCTAAATTCTTGTAATGTTTATCAAAGAATGAATGCACTCCTTGATTTAGAGGAGAAAGGGACACTTGCCTTGGGTAATATAAAGAGAATACACTAGACTGTTAAAAAAAAATTCAACAAGAGTGTCAAAGATGTCAAATTTAAAGTCAATGAGAAGGTATTGTTGTGGGATTCAACTCATGCTGATAGGGGAAGACATTCAAACTTTCAAAAATTATGGTTGGGTCCTTTCAAGATCATTTTTTTCTTGTGTGCAAATTCTTATATTCTAAAGGATTTACAGGAGCGATTGTTTTCCTACAACACTAACGGTTCCCACTTAAAACATTACGTGGAACGAGCTTGAATGGTTTAACATTGTTTGGATTGTTCTGTATTTTAGTAGTTTTTCATTTCTTCTTTCATTCTAGTAGTTTTTCTTCTCTGCTATTTTCATTTTCTGTCATTTCAATTTTGTTGTTTCATTTTTGTTATGACATTTCTTTCTTTTTGTTCTTTTGACTTCAATTTTTGTCAAAAATAAAATGTTGGATCAGTTTTTCCACAAAGACGCTTCTACAGAGTATTGTTAGTAAATAACAAACAAGATTACACAACTGTTATGATGTTACCCTTGAAGGCATCATTGAAATTGTTATCTTCTTTCACTGTTGTTTTATGAGATAGTTGGTGTTATCTCACTTCTGCTTTCTATTTCTTCATCCATTTCAAGATTCAAAAGAGAAATCTCAAGAAAAAATTCTCCTTGATGTCAAGAGAAAATTTTAGTGGAATGATTATTCTTATAGGGATAAACCCCCTCATACTTCACATTTTCCATGAGTTATTCCCAAATTCAGGTTCATTTTTCCATTAAATCCGCTCACTTCCCCCCTGTTGCATAATCATTCTAATTTTTATCTTCTTGATTTGATGTTACTTGGTCTGCGAAACCAAACATTTTGAGTTTTAAATTTGTTGGAAATAGATTTCTCTGTGAAGTCACCAGTTTGTTGATGATTAAAATCACAAACATAAATTCCACATGCAAAGTATTGCTAAAGCCCTATTATTTAACTTTGCTAATAATATAATACTAGTAGGTAGGCTCCCCTTGTAGACTAGAGGCGCAAGGATAGACATATTATACATGTTTATTTTTTTTGTTTTGATTCTTCCTACACAGTGCTACATGGTTGACAATGCAGTCTTGGTTTCATTTTGACATAATAATAGATGGATGAAGCATTTTTGACCAATGTTTTTTGCGATCCAATTTTTTTTTTTATGGTTATGAGGAACATGTATTTATAGTTGCTATGATTTAACCATGTCACTAATCATTTTGATTGATTACCTAGCCACATATATCCAAGAAATATTTTAGTGATAACATAATCAAAACAAAGAAAGAAAAACCTATGAAAAAAATCCTAAAGTGAAAGAAGCTATGTTTCATCTATGATAAAGTGTTATATGCAAATTCGAATCGAAAAGTCAAAGGATGTTAGTGAACTAGTCCTAATTATTATTCTATGGTTGGTTAGTGGGCTATGAAAATTTCATTAGATTTGAATGGGGTGCATATAGCATTATGTATGATGGCATAGAATTTTGGAAAAGGTTAACATGTAAATGATATTGGGTGGCACCCTTGCAAGAGATATCGTCGCAGATTTCAAATGGTTGGCATTGAATACATGGATTAATTGATTAGTGAATGTTGGGATGTCTTGTACTTCAATTTGAATAGACCAGGTGATGGAAGTGACATGCATTTATTGCACATCACTCCATACTTCCCCTATCAGTTGTCACCCTAGCATTGTTGATTTGTTGCATTTTTCGATCTGTTTTTTGTGAAGCTCTTCATTTCAGGCTCTTGGAAGGAAGAAGGCTCGGCCAACTCAGCCATTTAAGAGTTTAGTTATAGGTATGAATCTTTTTCTCTCCATTCATGAAGTATTCTTTGTTGTATGAACAAATAATGGCTCAGTGATGCTTGGATTCTGTCTATTCCTGAGAATTTCAGCTATGAAAATGTTTGTTATATCTCTCTGTGATGACTGTAAAATGTTTCAGACTGTAAGCAAAAGAATTGTTTTTTTTTTTTTAAGTTGTGCATTGACTGGTTGCTCGGTCAGTTTAATATTGTGATGGGTCTCTGTGGAATAATAATGAATGTGGAGCATATGGCTCTGCATTGATGAATGGAGGGTTTCATTTTGTGTATTAACGTAGGTTATTTTGTTCCCTCACAGTCATGATTGTAACCCTTACCTAGTCGCCGAGGGATTTCTCAAAGATGTTGTGTTATTTATTCAAACCCTGATTCATGGTCATTGGGCCATTCTTATTGTCTTTTTTCTGAAGTAACCCAAGACTCGAGCTTGGGTGGCCCTAACATTAATACATGATTTTATGGTTGTGGGTTGATACAAGTTATATCTCAGCGTTATGTCAAAAGGATGTTTGTGTCCTCACTAGTGTTTTGGTCGAGTTGCTCGGCTCTTGAGTAATGGGTAGAGACATTATATCTCTTTGTTTATTTTAATAACTTCCATTGTTCAATTAAAATTCACCTCTCCTCTACAAATGTTAAATGTGTCATGTGCACTGGGTTATTGTCCACCTGCCTTAGCTCTCCTTGGGTGTTAATCATTGGTCTTGTCCAGGACCTGGAGTAATAAGAAGATTGGTTTATCTTTTTCGAAGGGTTTTCTGCCTGTGGTTGATAAGTCTCGGAAGACCTCTAGATCTTTGTGTTGTGGTTAAAATATGAATGTGTTCTTGTTGTCTCCCTGCATTTGATTGTGACAAACCCAATTTGATTTCCAATTGTCTTTCCGGGAACCTTCTTGGTTGTCAAATATTGGTTTATCATTGAAATAGTTATGGAGGTTTTTCCTTGAGTCTCTATCTCATCTTTCTATCATAAAATTGGTTGAAAATTTTCAAATGGGAATAGGCACTTGTATATAGTTTAGAACTGTCTTATTTCATTATGGTTTCACACACAGTGTTTTTACCAGCGTGGTCTTGGTCGAAATTTGAAACAACTATGTTTTTTCTAGGCCCACTCATGGTTATGACCAGTTTTAAAAATGATGCCTGTGTGTAATTGGTTATGTTCACTTCATATATATTATTGGATCATCATACAGATTACCAATGGTTTTAAAAGGAAGTTATATCAACAATGATAAGGCTCAGGTTTTATGTTGATTGTTGTTTCATTGCAAGTTCTTGTTGATTGATATGATGTAGACTGTGTGTAATGGGACATATTTTGGAAGTCTGTTCGTATTTGAAAAAATAACTATGTATATTTTAATTAGACCTTCTTATAAATTGGTAAACAATGGATGTTAATTATTATCGTGATGAATTATGAATTATTAGGGATAGATGTCGAGCATATTATTGTGCATTTTCCATATTATTTTAAAAGAAAAGGATTAACGCTTGGTTAAATAGGACTGTTGAATGTTTTGTTGTAAGTTATGATCACATAGACTATTTTGAATTGAGAAATTCAGGGAAAGTTAATTATTGAAACAACAGACAATTTGATATAAAATTGAGAAGCAGTGAATGTTGGTGCTTTTTGGATTGATTCTAATACAGAGTTACGGTTATTGCTTACTTAATTTGTTTTATGAATGGTATCCATTAAGTTCCCTGTCATTCACTAATTTTTTTGCACATTATGAATCCCCTCACATTCCCAAATTCACTTTGCATGCCATGTTCTTAAAATTAAATTAAAATTAAGTGGAAACTTTGTATTGCAACAATTAAAATGATGGCACGGAGATGGTTTACAATTTACATGATTTTGTTATTATAACACGGTTGATTGTTTAATGATTTGTTGAGCAGTAATCATGTTCTACTCCATTTAATTTTATCACTTTTATGCTCAATACAACCCCCTCATATATCCTAGAACCCTTATTCACCCCCTACTCATTGACAAGTATTAAACAGTTTTTATGGATTGGATTCCATGGGTCTGATGTGTTGCTGAGCCAAAATTTGTTTCATATTTAAAGAGATGTCATCTATGGTTTGTTTAAGAAGCTCATTGTTAATAAACGTTGCATACAAGAATGATATTCTTCAATAGAGGAAGCAATGGATGAAATAACAAGGGAAGAGGGAATTGGAACAGAGGCCCGAGAAGGCCAAGATTTTCGATACATTTTGATGCAGATCCACAAGAGTTAAACCATCTCTTCCAAGATGGATTTTTCAGCTGGATTGGACAAGGGGTAGTACAACCTAGTCTAGAAAGGCCTCCCTTCCAACCTCAGCATGTCCCTGATATCCCAGTTCCCCCTCATGTCTAATTACAACCCGAAGTCCATGAAAATGACGGATGTAAAAATAATTTTCACCCAGCATTCTGCCAACATCGTGTCTAGCCCAATTTGTCTCTACCTACTCCTCCTCCACCGGTTAACCCAATGGTCCAAATTTCCCCTGCACACTCACTTTTACAGTCTTCCCACATAAGCAATAGACTCAAAAATAAATCCCACCATACACATGATAAAGTAAAAGATGATGTTGCCCCCTCCTCTCCCTCAAGTGATTCAGCTAAATCCATTTCATCCTGCATGCACTTTAGATATGATTGATCTCATGTTATCAGTGAGATCAAGCCTAAAGGATCCACACAGCCTAAGGATAATTTAAAGAAATCAAAGGGAGACAACAACAACAAAGGGAAAATTGCCTCCCAAAGTGGCAAATATGGTTTTTGAATATATTTATTGACTGTTGAGAAAAATTGTCTACTGAAGTTTTTAGACATCATACTATTTTTGGATATTTTGGATATGGTTTAAAATATCATTGATAATAATTTTAAAATTATGAGAATGATGATGGGAGCCACAAGAAGCGATGTGTTTGATTGATTGACTAGTTGTGTTTATTGTTTTTAAGAAACTAAAGGGAGTCACAAGGGGTCCCACCTACTAGTTATTATTGATTAAATACCCTTATTATTATTATATTAATTCTTCCCATAAAATAAAAGTTAGTTGAGTTTTAGTTAACTTAACTAAAAGAAGTAGGTTAACTACTTCAACTAATTTTGATTGTTTAAAGGAAAAAAGAGAAGGAGGAACAAAGAGGAATACAAGGAGAAAGAATACTAAGGGTCCTATTGTAGAAAAAAAAGATTCAAGGCTGAATTACATCATTCCGACACTTGTTTTTCATAGAGTCGAGTGGGCATCAATATGTGGCAAGTTGATCCAGCTTTTAAATTTCAGTTTTTTACTTTCTGTCAAAAGTCCTTTTGTATGGTTTTCATCGGCGACATCTAAGTTTGAATTTGGTCCAAACTCCCTCAGGGAATTTTGTAAAGAGAACGATTCTTTTGATTTCTTGGAATGGAATAAATGATTGTTATTCTATCTCATCTGTGTTAATTTGTGACTTGGTATTTTAACTTTTGTCTCCACATTTACTTTTGCATCTTTATATTTAGAAAATGATATAAAAATGTTGAATTTTACAACAATATTTTATTTATTAAAAATGATCCTAAGATCTTGTAACTAATACTTGTGGATTAGGAAACAATTTTTTAGGCTATAAACAGAGGGTGGTATTACCGTCTATCTTGCCTTAGCCAAACAAGATCTGAAAATGCTTGAGTAAGATTATTTCATATCTTTTCCTCTAAATTTATTTGGCGACCATACTGGGGAGATCTTCCATATCTCTCTGGTTGATTTTTATGCTTGATTATCATTGAATATATCTACTTTTCTAATATTGATTCTTTGACTTCTTCATTTCTTAATGATTGTACTTGTTGCAAGACAACCTAATATTGAGCCTTGTCTTCAAGATTAGACTAGCATTGATTTAAACTTATTTAATCCCATTTTAGATACCGCTAATACCCGAGTTGAGCTTAATCGCTCATGGGAAACAATTGAACGAGACATAAGTACCAAAGAATGTTGGCAAGGTAGGCAAAGATAGCCTAGGAATCACCCATAACTTTCTTTTTCCTTCAGTTGTTGATTTTCTTTTCATGTCCTTAGACCCTCATTTTTCTAGGAGAAGAAGAGGTTTATCACCGTAAATTAATCCTATTGTTGAAATAGGAAGAAGGAATGTTGTGTTGTCAAACCAACAAGTTGCTATAAGGAGAGCCTTGTCTGATTCATCTAGTTCATCTTTCTCTCCCTTACCTATCATCCACAAGATGGCATCTAGTGGTGGCTCTAGTGGCACTAGAGGTGCTTCTTCATCTCAACCTTTAGCTTCTTCAGTGATTTGTAGATTTTATAGTCACCAAGTCCCTATCCAATCTACCACAAACATCACCAAAGTAATTAAAAAGTATGGGTTTTTTTAGTTTGAAGAATATGATACAACTACCCTGTGGCATGTTTCCTCCCCTCTGAACCTAGCACCTGCTACTTGTCCACTTCCTAAACTGAAATAGCATCTCCCTAGGTTTTTTGGGAACAACACTCTCACTACAAATGAACACTTGGTGGCATTTTCTAATGCCTATCACAACATAGGATCCAATGACAACAATACTTGTATGCGCTTGTTTGTGAATTCCCTTCAAGGGAAGGCTGCGACCGATTTCTTCGATCTCCCTCCTAATATTTTATCTACTTGGGAGGATTTAGTCTATTGGTTCAAATATACCTATGGGAAATCCAAAATCCCAGCTGAGATGTTACAGGAGTACAATAACATCGCTTATAAGGATGGTGATACTATCAATTCCTTCAACCTACGTTTCACCAAATTATACAACCAAATACCTGAACTTATTCTTCCTTAGAACGAAGCCACTTTCATGCATTATTATAATGCATTACCTTCCCCTTATTGTCATAGGCTTCTGGAAAAATCAATTGATAACCTTGGTTCCGCTCTGCACACTTGTTTAGAGTATGAATACCAACTTAAAAGAACGAGTCTTCCTCAGGGAGACTCAGTTAAACAAACAGACATGTCTGCCCTCTTACAACTTGTACAAGACATGAATAATCCAATGATATTGTATGAGTGGAAAGGAAATGTCTCCTCTCTTACCCCTGGAGCTTCATCTTCTTATGAACCCCATTTTATAAATACAAATGAAAAACAAATTCAGCCTAAAGCTATCATGCCTCATAGTTGGTGTAACGTTTGTGAGGAACACCATGAGGAAAGTACATGTGAGGTAAGGAATAGTGCCAGAGATAAAATATTTGGTAAGACACCTGAAACAACCATTGCTTTCCTAGACTTTGCAAAGCCAGAAGATGTCATGATCATAAATACTAGGAATAAATATTATGATCCCAAAGCAAATATGATCCTCCCCGCACTTCTTCTAGCCCAAGCTCATCCCCACTATTTTCTATTGTGCAGGTTCCTAAGGCTCCTGGAATTCAAGGAACTACCTCCCCTCTCCCATATTCCAAATAAAATATCCTAAATCAGTTGGCCAACATTAAAGAAGATCCAACCCTTCTGGACATGTTTGTCGTCCCTAAACAACAGAAACATCTAAAAAATTTCATGGAAGGAAAAGATTTTGTTGTATTCAACCTCTATGAAGAGATAGATGAAGAGGATTCGTCTGTAAATAAATTAGGTGTACATAACTTTAGACGCCCTGTAAAAAACCCCTTGTTTTATATTTCTATAAATATAATGGATAAGATTTCCCATTGTTGCCTCATTGACGATGGTTCAGACCCAAGTGTAATGTCAAATATTATTATGGAAGAGATAGGCTTTTCATGTACAAATGAAAACACTAGAAACATGCTCTCTTATAATAGTCTACAACAAATGACCATAGGTGAAATCAAAGACGTGACCTTGGTTTTCTGCGCACACCCTGAAATAAGGACAACCCTTAATATTCAGGTAATCGATATACCAGTGAGTAACTACTTGATCATCTTAGGAAGATATTGGAAAGATTTGACAGGTCGATACCTCTCACTCGATAGGACACACTTATCCATTCCTCGAAATGGTAAAAACATCATAGTCCTAAGATAAGGGAGAATTTCACCTTACATAGAAAGTGTCCCACGGCCTAATGTGAATTAAGTTGAGGAAGACATAGGAGTGTATTCCATCTTTGCTAATGAGTAAAACATTACCTTGGAACAAATCGACTTAGACGAAGGGATGAGGCATATGAACTTTGATGGTTCATGCTCTAGCGAAGGAAACAAAGCTAGTATTATCTTGTACTCTCTTGTGGGTAAAATTCATAACTTTTCCTATAGGTTAGAGTTTGCTTCCACAAACAATGTCATTAAATTTGAAGCTTTATTGTTAGGCATTGAAAATTCCTATAATATGGGTTGTGGTCACCTTACAGTTTTTGGGGATTTCGAACTTGTTATAAACCTTGTACGTAAGATATACTCTCCTAGCAACAAGTTAATGAAACGCTACACCCAAACAGTTTGGGAACTTATCTCGAACTTACTAGATTTTAACATCACTCGGGTTAAAAGGGAATTGAACTCAATGGCTGACCAATTAGCTATTTTTGTAGCCTCTCCTACTCAGAAACTTCTGCCAAAAAGACCCGATTGCACCTTTCAATATTTGTATCGTCCACACATCCATGACAATATAGAGTCATGAAAGGTCTTCCCTAGTGATGAGAGAATCTGTGATTTCATTCAAAATGAACCTTATAATCCTAAGGAAATTATATCAATGGAAGATAACAAGACTCCTAAAGGCTTGAATCCTCTAGAAAGTTCATTTTCATCAACTGATGTAGGCAACAAAGAGAAACATAAATAAGAGGAGTCGAAAAGGAAAGTGGGTGAAACCATTTCGTTGAACATTAGAACACCCAAGTCTCCAAAGAATTTTAAAATAGGTGCCCCATGTTTTGATGAAGAAAAATTGAAATTCGCTAGGATTCTTAGCGAATTTCAAGATGATTTTGCTTGGTCTTATGAGGATCTTCGTGGTTTTGATCCTTCACTTATACAACATGATATTCCTATCAAGGAGCGCATAAAACCGGATAAGAAAAAGCAAAGACCCATTAACCCTGCACTGGAAGAAACTATTCGAAAGAAGTTGGAAAATCTCTTGAAGGATGGGATCATTTTTCTGGTTAAATATTCTAAATGGGTTTCCAATTTGGTTCTCATTCTGAAAACAACTGGTCAAATCAAATTATGCGTAGATTTTCGCGCATTAAATCAGGCTAGTATAAAAGATCACTTTCCTCTCCCAAATATGGAAATGATTTTGTAGCAAGTTGCAAGGTCATAGATGACGTCCTTACTTGACGTTTGTTTTGGTTACAATCAAATCAAGGAAAAAAGGGCAGATAAATACAAAACCACTTTTATTACTCGTTGGGGCACTTTTGCTTATGAACGTATTCCTTTTGGCTTATCTAATGTAGGTACCACTTTTAAAATCTATGAAAATAGATTTCGATGATTTGATCGGCAAGATTATTCAAATATAGATTGATGACTTAACTGTGTACTCTAAAAACCGATCAGATTATTTTGGTCATCTTAAAAGAGTTCTCATGCGATGCAAAAAAATTGGAATTTCTCTAAATCCTTCTAAGTCTATTTTTAGTGTTACCAAGGGAAAGATCATTGGAGACATTGTCTCTGATTTAGGAATAAGCATTGATCCTGAAAGGATTGTTGCTATCCTAAATCTTCCTGCTCCCACTTCCAAGAAGGAGGTTAAATCTTTTATGGGTGTTATTAACTTTGTCCGTAGGTTTGTTCCTGATTTTGCTGTAATGGTCAAGCCAACTCATAATATGCTTAAGTAAGATCATTCATTTTATTGGATAGATGATGTTGAAAATGATTTTGTAGGGATCAAGAAAGAAAGGAGTTCCACACGGGTTCTGGTGAAGCCGGATTTTGAGAAGGAATTTATTATATATACTAATTCCATAAAGGAAGCAGTTTCTGCTATCCTCATGCAAGGTGATCACCAAGGTAACGAAAAAATAGTGGTTTATATGAGTCAAAGCTTGTCTGATGATGAGTTTAAATATTCTTTTATTGAAAAACATGCTTTCGCTCTTGTTAAAACACTAAAAAATTTCGCCACTTCATCTTAGGTAAGAACACAATGGTAAAAGTCCCTTTACCCACTGTAAAATTTTTTCTCTCACAGAATTATCTTCCAGGGAAGCTTGCACATTGGCTTGCCAAGATACAGGAGCACGATTTAACTATCGTGACTTATAACACCATCAAGGGACGTGACTTAGCCCTTCAGACTTAACCCTTCACTTAGCTCAACATCCTGAAACTAGTGAAGAAATTGATGAACATGGTAGTTCTCTATCAACACTATTCTACATTCATAATCAAATCCTTCCTGTGTATGAACATCCTTGGTATAAAAAATTGGCTTACTATTTGCAAAATCAAAGATGTCCAGATAACTTAGACATTCATCAAAGAAGAAGGCTCTTTATCAAATCTTCCAGATATGTCATTATAGGAGACTTCATCTTTATAATATATGTCGATGGCATGTTGCTTTGTTGTGTAAACAATGAGGAAGCACAAAAACTGTTGCAAGAAACGCATGTTTCCTCAAATTTTGTTATTCATGTAGGAGGTAATTTTTCTGCTAAAACCACTGTTTTTAAGATTATCAGAAAAGGATACTATTGGCCTTCAATCTTTCATGATTCTTATGTTTTTTCCAGATCTTGTAACAAGTGCCAAAACTTTGTTGGGAAAGAACGTCTTTCAGCCATGGTGTTACAACCTGTCCTCCCATACTTTCCGTTTTCAAAATGGGGGTTGGAATTTATTGGTCCTATTAATACTCTATCTTCATTAGGACAAGTTTTTATCTTGACATCCATAGACTATATTACAAAATGGGCTGAAGTTGTCCCGCTTAACCATTCGACAGATGAGCAGGTGATTTCTTTCCTTGAAAATAATATATTTTCCATATTTTATCTTCCTTTGGAAATTATTACAGAGAATGGTCCCACTTTTATTTCTGCTAAGATGATCCAATTTTTAGCTAAGTTGGGGGTTAAACATTTTACCTCATCAGCTTATTACCCAAGGAAATGGGCATGCCAACTCCACCAATAAGAATCTGGTGAGAATTATCAAAAGGCTCATCGAAGATAAGCTTCGACAATGGCACAATCTCCTCACTGATGCCCTTTGGGAAGATCGAACTACCACCAAGGTGAGCACTGGTTGCACTCATTTCTAGCTTGTTAATGGCCAAGAATCCATTCTTCCTACTGAGATGGAAATTTCCTCCTTAAGTTTAATGCTACAGGTCAAAGAATTAAATTCTTCTGATGTTTCTCAAAGAATGAATGAACTCCTGGATTTACAGGAGCAAAGGACGTTTTCCTTAGGTAATATAAAGAGAAGACATCAATCTGTTAAAAAATATTTCAACAAGAGTGTCAAATCTGTCAAATTTAAAGTCAATGAGAAGGTATTGTTGTGGGATTCAGCTCATGCTAGTAGAGGAAGACATTCAAAGTTTCAAAAATTATAGTTGGGTCCTTTCAAGATCGCTTTTTTCCTAGGTGCAAATTCTTATATTCTAAAGGATTTACAGGAGCGATTGCTTTCCTACAGCACTAACGAATCCAACTTAAAACATCACATGGAACCAACTTGAAGGGTTTAACATTGTTTGGATTCTTTCTGTGTTTTAGTAGTTTTTCATTTCCCCTTTCATTTTAGCAGTTTTCCTTCTTTGTTATTTTCATTTTCTGTCATTTCATTTCTGCTCATTTCAATTTTGTTGTTTCATTTCTGTTATGCCATTTCTTGCTTTTTGTTCTTTTGACTTCAATTTTTGTCAAAAATAAAATGTTGGATCATTTTTTCCATAGTGACACTTCTGTAGAGCATTATAAATCAATAAAAATCAACATTACATGGCTGTTATGATGTTCCCCCTGAAGGCATCATTGAATTTTTTATCTGCTTTCACTGTTTTTTTATGAGATGGTTGGTTTTATCCTGATTCTTCTTTCTGTTTCTTCATCCATTTCGAGATTCAAAAGAGCAAGTTCAGAAAAAAATTGTCCTTGAAGTCAAGAGAAAATTTTAGTTGAATGATTATGCTTACAGGGATAAATGCCCTCATACTTAACATTTTCCATGAGTTATTCCCAAATTCCCGGTCATTTTTCCATTAAATCCACTCACTTCCCCCTTGTTGCATAATCGTTCTCATTTTTATCTTCTTGATTTGATGTTACTTGGTCTGCAAAACCAAACATTCTAAATTTTTAATCTGTTGGAAACATATTTCCATGTGGATTCTCTAGTTTGTTGACGATTAAAATCATAAACATGAGATCCGCCGACAAAGTATTGCTAAATCCCTATTATTTAACTTTGCTAATAATATAATAATAGTAGGTGGGACCCCCTTGTAGACTAGAGGTGCAAGGATATATGTATTATACATGTTTTGTTTTTGTTTTGATGTTGCCTACACAGTCCTACATGGTTGACAATGTAGTCTTGGTTTCATTTTGACATGGTAACAGGTGGATGAAGCATTTTTGTGGAATGTTTTTTGCAATCCAAAACATTTTTTTATGGTTATGAGGAACATGCATTAACAGTTGCTATGATTTAACCATGTCACTAATCATTGTGATCGATTACCTATACACATATATACAAGAGATATTTTAGTGATAACATAATCAAAACAAAAAAAGAAAAACCTATGAAAAAAATCCAAAAGGGAAAGAAGCTATGTTTGAGCTATGATAAAGGGTTATATGCAAATCCAAATGGAAAAGTAAAAGGATGTTAGTATTAGTCCTAACTATTATGTTATGGTTGGTTAGTGGGGTATGAAAATATCATTAGATTTGAATGGGGCCCATATAGCATTATGTATGATGGTATAGAAATTTGGCAATGGTTAACGTGTAAATGATATTGGGTGGCACATTTGCAAGATCTATCGTCGAAGATTTCAAATGGTTGGCATTGAATACATGGTTTAATTGATTGGTCAATGTTGGGTTGTCTCGTACTTCGATTTTAATAGGCTAGGTGATGGAAGCGACGTGCATTTACTACACGTCACTCCATACTTCCTCTATCGGTCATCACCCTAACATTGTTCATTTGTTGCATTTTTCGATGTGTTGGTTGTGAAGCTCTGCATTTTAGTCTCTTGGAAGGAGGAAGGCTTAGCCAACTTGCCATTTTAAGCATTTTTTTCCATGTATGATTCTTTTTTTCTCCATTCATGAATTATTCTCTGTTGTATGAACAAATAATGGCTCAATGATGTCTCGATTCTGTGTGTTCCTAAGAATTTTGACTGTGAAAATGTATGTTATATCTCTCTATGATGACTGTAAAATGTTTCAGACTGCAAGCAAAGGAATTGTTTTTCTTGTTAACTTGTGCATTGATTGGTTGCTCGATCAGTTTAATATGATGGGTCTCTGTGGAATAATAATGAATGTGGCGAATATGGATCTGTGTTGATGAATGGAGGGTTTCATTTTGTTTATTACCGTCTGTTATTTTTTTCCCTCACAGTCATGATTTTAACCCTTACCCAGTCACAGAGGGATTGCCCATAGTTGTTGTGTTATTTATTCAAACCTTGAATCATGGTCATTTCCCCATTCTTATTGTATTTTCACTGAAGTAATACAAGACCCAGTATTGGGTGGCCCTAACATTAATACAAGCATGTATGGTTGTGGGTTGATACAATTTATAACTCAGAGTTATGTCAAAAGGATGTTTGTGTCTTCATTGGTGTTTTGGTCAAGTTGTTTGTCTCTTGAGTAATGGGTAGAGACGTTATATCTCTGTGTTCCTTTTAATAACTTCCACTGTTCAATTAAAATTTTCCTATCCTCTTCAAGTGTTAAATGCATCATGTGTAATGGGTGATTATCCACTTACCTACGCTGTCCTCGGGTGTTAAGCATTGGTCTTGTCCAGAACTTGGAGTAATTTTTTATTGTTTTCGAAGGGTTTTCTACCTGTGGTTGATAAGACTCGGAAGACCTCCAACTTTCTATGTTATAGTTAAAAGATGAAAGTGCTCTTGTTGTCTCCCTGCATTTGATTGTGACAGACCCGATTTGATTTCCAACTATATTTTTTGGCACCTTCTTGGTTGTCAAATATTGGTTTATTAGTGAAATGGTTATGGAGGTTTTTCGTTGAGTCTTTGTCTCGTCTTTATATGATAAAATTAGTTGAAAATTTTCAAATGGGAATAGGTGCTTGCATACAGTTGAGAACTGTCTTCTTTCATTACGGTTTCACACACTGTGTTTTTACTAGTGTGGTCTTAATCGATATTGGAAACAACTATGTGTTTTTGCTAGGCCCACTCAGGGTTATGGCCAATTTTAAAAATGATGCCTATGTGTAATTGGTTTTGTTTGCTTCATATATATTATTGGATCATCGTACATATTACCAATGGTTTTAAAAGGAATTTATATCAACAGTGATAAGGGTCGGGTTTTAGGTTGACTATTGTTTCATTGCAAGATCTTGGTGATTGATATGATGAAGAATGTGTGTAATCAAACATATTTTAGAAGTTTGTTCGGATTTGAAAAAAGACCTATCTATACTTTAATTAGAAATGATTATAAATTGGTTAACAATGGATGTTAATTATTATCATGATGCATTATGGATTATCAGGGTAGATGTCGAACATATTATTGTGCATTTTCTTGATTATTTTAAAAGAAAAGAAAGAAAAGGACCGGTGATTGGTTAAATAGGATTGTTGAATGTTTTGTTATAAGTTATGATTGCATAGACTCTTTTGAATTGAGAAATTCAGGGAAAGTTAATTATTAAAGCATCAGACAGTTTGATATAAAATTGAGAAGTGAATGTTGGTGTTTTTTGGATTGATTATAATATAGAGTTATGGTTATTGATTACTTAATTTGTTTTATGAACAATATCCATTAATTTGCCTTTCATTCTCTCACTTTTTCGCACATTACGAATCCCCTCGCATTCCTAGATTCAATTTGCACACCATTTTCTTAAAATTAGATTAAAATTAACTGGAAAATTTGTATTGCAACAATTAAAAGGATGACACAAAGATGGGTTATAGTTTACATGATTTTATTATTATAACACAATTGATTGTTTAATGATTTGTTGAGAAACAATCATGTTCTACTCCCTTTCATTTTATCAATTTTCCGCTCAATACAACCCCCTCATATATCCAAGAACCCTTATTCACCCCATGCTCATTGACAAGTATTAAACAATTTTTATGGATTGGATTGCATGGGTCTGATGTGTTGTTGAGCCAAACTTTGTTTCATATTTAAAGAGATGGCATGTATAGTTTGTGTAAGAATATAGGTACTAATAAACGTTGCATATAGTAATGAGATTCTTCAACAGAGGAAGCCATCATCGAAATAACAGGGGAAGAGGGAATTGGAATAGAGGCCCGAGAAGGCTAAGATTTTCCATACATTTTGATGTAGATCCACAAGAGTTAAACCAACTCTTCCAAGCTGGATTTTTCAACTGGATTGGACAAGAGGTAGTCCAACCTAGGCCAGAAAGGACTCCCTTCCAACCCCAACATGTCCTTGGTATCCCAGTTCCCCCTCATGTCTCATTACAACCTAGAGTCCCTGAAAATGTTAGATGGAAAGAGATTGTTCACCCAACAATCTCCCAACATCATGGCTAGCCCAATTTGTCTCTACCTGCTCCTCCTCCACCGGTTAACCCAATTTTCCAAATTTCCCCTACACATTCACCTGTATAGTCTTCCCACGCAAGCAAGAGACTCAAAAATGAAGCCCACCATACACATGATAAAGGAAAAGTTGTTGTTTCCCCCTCCTCTCCCTCAAGTGATTCATCCAAATCAGTTTCATCCCTCATGCACTTGAGAGATGACTGCGCTCATGTTATCAGTGAGATCAAGCCTAAAGGCTCCACACAACCTATGGCTATTTCAGAGAAATCAAAGGGAGATAGAAACAACAAAGAGAAAATTGCCTCCCAAAGTGGAAAATATGGTTTTCGAGTATATTTATTGATTGTTGAAAACAATTGACTGTTGAAGTTTTTGGACAACATATTATTTTTGGATATTTTGGATATTATATTTTTTGGATTTGGTTTAAAAAATCATTGATATTAATTTTCAAATTATGAGAATGATGATGGGATCCACAAGGAGGGATGTGTTTGATTGATTGACTAGTCATGTTTATTTTTGTTAAAAAACTAAAGGGAGTCACAAGGGGTCCCACCTACTAGTTATTATTTATTAAAGACCCTTATTATTATTATATTAATTCTTCCCCTAAACTAAAAGTTAGTTGAGTTTTAGTTAAATTAACTAAAAGAAGTAGTTGAATTACTTCAACTAATTTTGTTTGTTTAAAGGAAAAAAGAAAAGGAAGAACAATGAGGAATGGGAAGAGAAAGCATACTAAGAGTCCTATTATAGACAACAAGATTCAAGGCTTAATTACATCATTCAGACACGTGTTTTTCAGAGAGTCGAGTGGGCAGCAATCTGTGGCAAGTTGATCCAGCTTTTAAAGTTTGGTTTTTTACTTTCTTTGAGAATTCCTTCTGTATGGTTTTCATCGATGACATCTAATTTTGACTTTGGTCCAAACTCCCTCAAGGATTTTTGTAAAGAGAACGATTCTTTTGATTTATTGGAATGAGATAAGTGATTGTTATTCTGTCTCATCTGTGTTAATTTGTGACTTGGTATTTTTTCTTTTGTCTCCACATTTACTTTTTCATCTGTTATATTCAGAAAATTATATAAAAATGATGAATTTTACAACAATATTTTATTTATAAAAAATCAGCCTAAGCCCTTGTAACTAATACTTGTGGATTATGCTAGGAGAAAACCCTAGTGCACCAACGAACCCTTCACACCGCAGAACCAGGACCCGTGTCTGTATGTTGCACGCTCTGCCGTCAGAGCACTGCCCACCACCTTACAGATCTGTTGTCCTGCGACTCACGAGATCCTTGCACCACCTTCAATGAGCACGGAAGAGGGGGGGAAACCCCCCTCGTACATCGATATGGCCGCAAACGACAGATATGGAACCCGTGCTAAGAGGCCCGCCTTTGAACCACCAATGCATTTGAGGGAGCATCTTTTTACCCAGGAGCAGAGTCTTGACAAAGAAATGGAGCTCGAGCCCAGTTCATCCCATCCGAAAGCTTCCAAAAATTGGCTGCCAGGTAAGTGCATTCCACAAATGGAAAAATCCCCTCTCTATCATATCAAATCGACAAGGGTGGGGGAACACACCCAGTTTATGATGGATCACGCACTAATAGGTAAATTTCTGGGTTTATGGCCTACCGAGAGAGATCTTACTCGCTGGATAAAGGACTGGTGGAACCCTAAAGGGGACTATGAGGTACAGCTTAGCTCAAAAGGATTTTTCACAATTATATTGTACAACCTAGAAGATAAGGACAAAATATTTGATAATGGACCATACTTCTATAATTCAACGGGCCTATTTCTTAGGTTTTGGACTGACAGATTCAGTCCAGAGCAAGAGGACTTCTCAAGAGCCCCGGTATGGATCCGGTTGTACTCATTGCCCCAGGAATTTTGGCTGGAAGAAATACTAATGGGCATAGGAAATACGGTGGGACAATATGTTAAATCCTCGGAGGCCATGAAAATAAGGAAATATACTTCATACGCCCGCATCTTCATCTATATGGACATCTCAAAATCTCTACCGGGATCCATCACACTGGAATACCAGGACGAGGACTGGAATCAGACAATCGATTATGAACACATACCCTTTAGATGTAGAAAGTGCCATGAGCACGACCACTTGTTCAGGGATTGCCCCTTGAATGCCTCAAGTCCTAAACCGGCTGAAGCCAAGCAGAAGGACGGCTTTACCACTGTCATAGGAAGGTGAAAGAACACACAAAAGAAACAGAACCAAAGCTCAATCTCGAAGGCCTCTTCTAAGAATTCCTCTGAAACTCTTAATCAGATTCAGAAAGAAGTGGATCCACAGAACCCCCTCAAAGCAGCAATGCAAGCGAAAGGGAAAAGCCCTGAATCATCACACACAACTCATCCAAAGGCAACCACTCAGTAAACACAATCCAGCAGGGATGAAGACACCAATATACTTATTGATGAAACGACTCTGGCAGAAATAGACCTGGAAAAATTGGAGGAGGCCCTCAATCAAAAGGATCTGCAACATATTCCGGTAGAACAACTCAGGAAAGTGCACAAAGTGTTTACCGACTCCACGGTAGGATCCACAACAAGGTTAGGCATATCGTCAGATCCCAACCTCGAGCCCAAGAAATCTTCCAAGGAAAGAAAAAGGCGCGGTCGCAAACCAGCTCAACAGCTCATTAGAGAGGCAGGGCACTTAATGATCAACTCGGGCTAGATACAGAGGCTATCTGAGGGATATCTCCACCCCCCCCATCATCCTCATGATCAAGACTATTTCTTGGAATATTAGAGGTCTTAACGGATGATCCAAGCAGCGGATTCTCCGAGACTGTATCAAGACAGAGAAACCGGATATCTTACTTCTGCAAGAAACCAAGTGCTCAGGAAGGGAGGCGGAAAGTATTTTTAGGAGAAGTTGGAGAGATGGAGATTTCCTCTTCCAAGATTCTGTGGGCGCGGCTGGAGGATTGGCTATCCTCTGGAACCCACAAACGGTCAATATTTTTCACCCTTTCTCCACAAAAGACACCCTCACAGCCTACTTTAAAGTTACAGCCTCCTCCAAGGAAGGGGCCATCACAAATGTTTATGGCCCGCAATCTCTACGAGACAAGGAAAGCTTTATAAAACACCTTCTTTATGTTCAAACCCTGCTACACATGCCAAACTGGATTATAGGAGGCGACTTCAATATGATCCTCACTCTGGAGGAGAAAACGGGAGGAACTAAAAGGCTGGAGCAGGACAGCAGTAAGTTCAAAACCCTCATAGAGCAATTAAATTTGGTTGATATGGAAACCCAGAATGGAACTTTTACCTAGTCCAATAGAAGAATAGGGCATCAACATGTGGCCTGCAGGCTGGATCGCTTTCTAGTAACATAAGCTCTCCTTGAAAGCGACCAGGCAATGGAAGCAAACATCCTACCAAAATCAGGGTCGGATCACTGGCCCATAGTCTTTTGTCTGGACCCGGGTTACCACACTAGGCCCAAACCATTCCGTTTTGAAAATTTTTGGCTTACTCACCCAGACTTTAACCAGTTGGCACATACTTGGTGGGCCCAAGCAGAAATTGATCACAGCACTCACATGTACAAGTTCCAACAGAGACTTAAGAACTTCAAACTTCACCTAAAAGAGTGGAATAAATCCACCTTTGGAAACATCCTTCTCAAAAAGAGGGACTTAGAGAGCCAACTCGAAGAACTCCAACGAACATTCATAACAGGGTGCCGAACTCAGAATCTAGAAAAGGATGAGGAAAGACTAATGACGGATTTGGAAGCCTGCAGAGAACAGGAAGAGATCCTCTGGAGACAAAAATCCAGAGTCCAGTGGCTCAAAGAAGGGGAGCGTAATACAAAATTCTTCCATAGGGCAATGATGCATCACAGATACATCAATTGAATCACCCAGCTGGAGGATGAGCAGGGAACCCCAATAAGAGAGCATGACCAAATAGCAGACACACTCACCTCCTTCTATCAAAATCTACTCACAGAGAATATTTCAAACAGGGAAGAAGCTATCCAAAAAGTTACTCGGAACATACCCAAGATGATCAGCGTGGAGCAGAACACAGCACTGACAAGGCCTATTACTCAGTCTGAAGTGGACTCAGTAGCAAGGGACATGCCACCGGGCAAGGCTCCAGGCCCTGATGGATTCACAACGGACTTCTTCCACTTCTGTTGGGACATGATCAAGGTAGATGTTTGGCTGGCAGTTGAAGAATACAGAACTTCAGGTCAAGTTCTATTAGCTTTAAATGCGACCTTCATCACTCTCATTCCTAAGGAAGAGCGAGCCACGAATCCGAATCAATTCAGACCAATTTCATTGCGCAATGTCATTTATAAAATAATCACAAAGTTTATTACGAATCGCCTCAAGCCGATCTTGCCAACCATCATATCTAGTGAGCAATCTGGCTATGTGGAGGGCAAACAAATCATGGACAGCGTCATTCTGGCCAATGAGGTCATCCACTCCTTAAAGACAAGCAAAACACCAGGTATGCTTATCAAACTCGACCTCTCAAAAGCTTTTGATAGATTAGGTTGGCAATATCTCCGAGCGGTTCTGGAATCCTTTGGATTCTCTAGCCTCTAGGTAGATTGGATCCTCAATATCACCTCGTCTTCCTTCTTCTCAATCCTTGTTAACGGCTCCCCCACCCGGCCTTTTCGCTCCTCAAGAGGCATCAGGCAAGGATATCCCCTATCTCCCTTTCTTTTTGTTATCATGGTGGAGGGCTTAGGCCGCTATCTCAAAGCGGCGGTCTTGGAAGGCTCACTCACGGGATTGTCGCTCCACAACCTGCACCCGGCACCCTCACACAGCCAATTTGTGGACGACACACTTCTCATGAATACCCCCACGGTCAGAGAAGCCACCAATATTAAATCTATCCTTTCTGACTTCTCGGATGCTTCTAGAATGTTGCTTAACCTGGACAAATCCAAACTCTATTTCTTTAATACACCAGCCACTGTCCAGGCTCATCTTTTAGGGATTCTTGGCATCGCTAGAAGCTCTCTCCCTTCCACCTATTTAGGCATCCCCTTAACCAGGGAGTCTGCGAAATCCATCTCATGGGACAACTTTCTATTATCCATTTCCAACAAGTTGAACAATTGGACCTTTCGACCTTTGAACATCGCGACCAGACTAGTTCTGTTCAAGTCAGTTCTCCAAGATCTGCCAACCTACCTCTTCACAGAATTGGCATCACCTCTCTCGGTCATCAAGGCTATCAGGAGCCTTCAACGCAACTTCTTTTGGAAGGGAATTCAGAACAATAGGAAATGGGCCCTAGTTGGCTGGGACAAATTGTGCAAACCCAAAAAACAAGGCGGGCTGGGAATCTGGGACCCAGGGAAGATGAATCAAGTCATGGGATCCAAGACGTGGTGGAGGTGGTTGCAACACCTGCAAGATCTGTGGGCGAATATGTGGAGGCAAAAATATGCCCCGAGCATTCCTTCCAACCAATTAATAAGATTCAATGAACAATTGCAGGGTTCCAACATTTGGAACACAGCCTGGAGAAATCGCCCCTTGATCCAGCAGCACGCCTTCTGGGAGATAAGAAATGACGAAAGTGCACTCTTCTGGCAGGACTCATGGCAACAGCTACCCCCTCTTGATGACATGGAAATCCTTCACACTGTCAAGAAAAAGTTACAGCAAGGCAGCTTTACAAAGGTTAAATATTTTTGGATCTCAACGCAAGAAAGACAACCATGGAGAAAATGGAAAACTAGCAGAACAGAGTTACAGATTATGGAGGAGATCGACCTTCAACCATGGCAGGAATGCATGCAAAACTGGAAAATCCCAGGTAAGGAAGGATCGGATGTTCTCAGATGGGGACACTCCACCTCCGACATTTTCTCAGTTAAAGAGGCTTACCACTTACAAGGAAACCCCCCAAGCCAAATCCTCGAAACAATCTGGAACATAATCTGGCATCCTTTTCTCTGGCCCAAGGTGTCTTTCTTCCTATGGATTACAGCTCAAAACCACATTCTCACTTGGGACAACCTCTGCAAGCGAGGCTTCACAGGCCCATCAAGGTGCACTCTTTGTCAGCAACATGAGGAAACCATGGAACACCTCCTCAACAAATGCCACTACAGTCAACAGATCTGGGATTGGGGATCCCAAGCCATGAGATGCTCCCAACGGCATCGAGATAGCATACGGGACACTATATTAAACTGGGAGACAATTTCCTTCCATAATCCAATTCTCCAGCGCATCTGGCAATTGATCTCGGGCTTCACGCTATGGTCAATCTGGAAAGAAAGAAATAAAAGAATTTTCAACTCCAGAGAGTTCTCCCCCACCACCACTTGGGAAAGGGTTAAACGGCTTATCTGGGAAACCATTCACAGCAAGTCCTGGTCGATCGAAGAA
>SNQJ01S0071409.1:0-10902 GCA_010110895.2 Picea sitchensis | reverse complement strand
TCTTCGGAACCACATGGGCAAAATTCTCCTTATGATCGTTGGTTTTTTGGGGGAAAATACGAACAACATGGCGGAACTCACAAGTCTAGTAAGAGGCCTCCAAACCGTTGTTCATCACCAGTATCATCGGTTGGTCATTGAAGGAGACTCCCAAGTAATTATCCATCTCATTTCCAAAATCCTCCATGGCAAGGCCCCTTGGCGGATTTCCCCCAGTTGGATACTTTCCGGTCTTTTGGAGGATTTCGGCAATCTCATAAACTCCAATCTCACCATAATCTCTTCTCATGTCAAACGAGAGGCCAACAGGGTGGTGGATCACTTAGAAAATACAGGGATTGATGCCAAGGTTGAACTCATACATTGGCAAGCCCACATTTCTGATGAAACAGACCTCTCCAGGCATTGCAGAGACCTTGCTTGTAGAGACTTCCCAGGCCCGGATGGGGTGACACGTCGAGAGGGGGGTACAGGTGGATGCGCACTCGACCCCGGCATAAATGCCGAAGGCCACCACCCACGAGCATACATTAACGATGGATGAAGGCCTTCGCTGCAGTTGCAGGACGGAGGTACCTTTCCCTCAAGCGATCATTTATGCCATAGGCATTTCCGGGATGGCGATGGTTAATTGTGAAAAGATGACTTCGGTTCTGGATCATTCGGTTTTCAATTTGCCTGGGAAGAGAGGGAATATACCGACCTCGGCTCTGTATATTGTTTGGATGCACTGGTGTGGTTCATCCTCCACCATGCCTAGGCTTGGTTCACCCTCTTTGTATTTCTCTCTGATTCTAGCGGGGCAGAGCTTGCATTCCCGTGCCTCGCACCTGCATTTGCTCTCACCTTGGCTCATTCACCTCCACTTGCTTTTGCTATGTTCCATCGCCATGGTTCGCATTAGAGGCCGACCTCACCGGGGAGCGGCCTGGGAGGCGAAGAAAGCGCAGAAGCGTCGAAAGGAGAAGCTGAAGCGCGCCCTGACTCTTGCGAATTCAATTCTCAGGAAGGAGGCCAGAGCGAAAAAATTGGCCCGGCTTGCCACCATCGCCGAGCACGAAGTTGGGTCCAGTCGAGATGTCCTGGAGAATGCACCAGGGGCCATTCAGGAAGCTGTTTTCATGGAGGAGTTTCCTCCCTGTATAGTGGAGGAAGAACCGTTACCGGCGGACCAGCTGATTATAGAGGAAACCCGCGTGAAAACTCATCGGATGGAAAGTACACCCACTCTGATTCTGGTTGACTACACCCCTGGCTGTATTGTAGAGGAGATACCTTGGCCTGGTGATGACCAGTGCAACTGCCAAAACACACAGGGGGACAAAGCAGGCTCGAAGGGAGTAGAGGCAGCAGCGGCGCAAGGAAGGTTCGTTGAGGATTCTGGAGCAGCGACGGACGTGGGTGGCAGCATGCACGGGTCACTAATCCGAGAGGAGCACCTAGCACTGATCTTCGACCTCCGTGGACACTTGGATGATCTGGAGCATCGAGCCCTCATCATGGGCCAACGCATGGACATGTTCCTAGACGCCTTTTCCAACGTGCCAGCAAAGAGAAAATTCCCCCTCTGTGCGCAAGCTTTCGTCTTGACCGGGACCACGTGGAAGGATGGCAAGGATGACCAGTCACCAGACATCTAGGTTTTTCATGTTTTCTTGGCTCTTAGTTTTACTATGTTGCTGCTTTTATACTTAGTCTATAGACATTTGTCCTGGTTTCCTCCGGGCAGGACAGATGTCAAACAAGTTTTATGTTCTATAATGCTATTTGCTACTTGCCCTCTTTACATGCTGGTTTCCGATAATCGGCAGCATTTTGGGTGACACTAGACCTACTTTGATGCATACTCTGTAATAATTTTGTCTTTCTAATATAGCAGGATCCAACCCTTTTTTATTTAAAAAAAAAATACTTGTGGATTATGAAACAATTTTTGAGGCTATAAACATAGGGTGAAATTCTCGTCTATCTTTCCTTAGCCAAGCAATATCTGAAAATGATTGAGTAAGATTATTTCATATATTTTCCTCAACAAGCACGTTGTGCTATGTCGACGCTTAAAGTTATACAAAACTATCCAAGTCAATGTAGAACCTTGTTGTCAACTATTGGAGATGTGGATCCAGAGGCATAAAATATGATTATATTTAATATGGAATATTTTAAACTGAGCCTCTCCCATCACCTGACATTCCAAATTCACACTACGGTTCATGGGAAGAATATCCACCACACTCTTTTGGATGAAGGAGCCTCCACTTGTGTCATGTCTTTATTCTATTGGAGAGACATTGGTTCTCATAAAGTTAACCAGTCTCCCACTACTCTTAAATCATTTGATGGACGTGGTTTCCAACCTTATGGACTTTTGCAATATTTCACTATGAAATTAAAGGGAAACATCATTTCTATTGACATTGAAGTGGTTGATGCCCCCTATATTATAATTTTTTTCTTGGTCATGGTTTTTTCTATGCAATGGTTGTCGTCTCTTATTTAGTATTTCTCATTTTTCAATTTACCCATCAAGCAAAAATTGTGACTATTGAACAACTTGATTATTGTACACCATATCTCAATAATTCTGCAGCAAATAATATCCCTTTCCTAGGACAGTCTGGTATTAAGTATGAAAGTGTGAGAGTAGGTATCCTCAAGGATTCCTCACTCATGGGATTTTTTCCCTTACCTCCCCTAATCCCCCACATGAAGTTTCCATGTTAAACATGATTATGACTATGGTGCAATGATCCTTTAAATATTTCGATCCTTGGGTAGTTCCTATCCCATCTTCCACTAAAACACTAGGCGACATCATGTAACATAGTCTAGAAGAGTCACATATTCCACAAGATCTAGTACCTAAACCTTCCCTTCCTCCACCTATCTCAATTGATCCTTTTTAATCCCCCCTCTCTGGTGAACCTATTGCTATTAGTAACCATGATTCTAAGTAGAAGAAGAGTCTACATATGAACCGAAGCTTGGGGGACATGTATTCAAATTATAGACATCATATTGAAGTTAAACAACCAACTTCTTATGATGATGTTGGGGGAAAAGTAACAACCTATGAAAACCATGTTCAGAAAACACCTGCCAATAGGTATCGATCAACGTACCAACCTATGGACATCATGTTTGGAAAAATCTCGTTCATGGGTATTACACCGAGCATAGTTTATTCTCATTTTCAACCTTGTCAAAAATGAAACCAAATTCAAGCATAGTTTCATTATTTGTTTCAATCTCGTTTAAAAATGAAGTATACTATGAGCATACTTCGTCATCCTCCGATCTCGTTAAACCAAGAAGAGTCATATTTTTCATTGTTTCATGGAAACTTTCACATGAGACCTAGCTAAAGCATACACAAACAAAGCTTATCAAGAAAATGAACCCCATGATCTGCACTGGAAGCCTTCCAAGTGCATCCTCAGATATGTTCATGGAACCATGAGTTATGGGATTCACTATGTAGCTGGTTGTGCATTATATCTCATAGGATTCACATATTCAGATTGGGTTGGTGATAGCACATATTGCAAGTCAACGTCTGAGTACACTCTAGGTTTGGGTTCAGGCCCAAATTTTTTTTCAAGGAAGAAGAAATCATCCATTTCTTTATCTTCCATAGAGGTATAGTACATAGGAGTATTCAACTATGTCATTTAGACACTTTGGCTTCAACACTTCCTTACCGAGCTTGGTATCCAGTTTCACTGTTTGACTATCATATTGTGTGACAATCAGAGTACACTGATATTTTGCAAAGATCTAGTACAATGACAATGAACCAAACACATTGAGGTCCACATGCATTTCATCATAGATTTAATACATGACATGATCATTGATTTGCAGTTCTATCCTTCCTCTGAACATACTACCGACATATTCACCAAGACATTCATTGAGCAAAAGTTTTAGACTTTGTGGGATCATCTTACAGTGAAGAACACAGTTTCCTAGCAGCTTCCTTTTCTTCTGTCTTTTGAGGGGNGGGGGGGGGTTCCCACGTGGTTTTCCCTCTTTCCTCAATTTTATTAAGTGTTCATTAGTTTCCTTGTACATGAGTACCTAATATGGCCTAGTAGTCGGGACTCATTTTTTACTCCATAGTTAGTTCAGGGGGGTGTTGGAGAAATTTCTATTTTCGACACAATAGTTCAGTGGGAGTTAACTTACTAGTTCTATTTTAGAATTTCTAATTTTAGACCATTATTATTATGCATGCATTCCTTTTATAGGATGTCATTTCCTATATGATTGAATATCACTCACTCATTGAATAGATCATAATATACATTGATTCTCATTCTTCATATTGTATCTCTCTTTCTCTCTTCTCTGGCTCGTCTGGGTTGCTCCAAGAAGCTCGGCTTTGATACCATGTCAGTGCTTCATGGAAACCTGCACAGGAGACCTAGCTAAAGCATACACAAACAAGATTATCAAGAAAAGGAAGAGAGATACAATATGAATAATGAGAATCAATGTGTATTATGATATGTTCAATGAGTGAGTGATATTCACTCATATAGGCAATGACATCCTATAATAGGAATGAATGCATAATAGTGATGGTCTAAGATTAGAAAGTCTAAAATAGAACTAGTAAGTTAACTCCCACTAAACTAGCATGCCGAAAATAGAAATTTCTCAAACAATATTTCGAGTCGTAGTTTACCCATTTTTCGGCCTCGTAAGACTAACTACGAAAAAGGTATAATATAGTCAATCATGATTAGAAGATTTCTCCCTTGAATTTGTTTACACTTTTTTGGGCTCGGGGGACTAAATTTCTGAAAAAATAACATCCATGGATTCATCTTTAAGATCTTTTCAGATTCTCTAAATATGAAAATACCACCGATTTTTCCTTCTTTGGTCTTTTTATCCCCATTTTTTAGATAACTAAGGAGATGATTTCTCGAGGCCCTTAGGTTTCAGATATGGAGTGTCGAGAGACTACATGACCAACAATACCCTTTGCACAGATGGAAAACCCACTCACCACCACAAATGGTCACAAGTTTACAGATGGCATCCACCACACTAGTTGTCTTCCGAAAGGTAGTGGGCCTTTCTCCATGAGGTACAAGTCATTATTATGGTGAGAATCATTTCAATAACTAAGCCATTTGATTATGTTGTATCTTATATTTCTCTATATTTCATGATATGTGCTTGGACATTATGCCTTTTTCCCTACTTCACCTTGGTGGTTGACATTGTGACCTAGTAAATGGTCTTCTTTGGGAATGGGTTTTCTACTGGTAAATTCCTTAATAAGCCATCGTACCATTCCCGACCATACTTACCATTTTCCATCATTATTCCCCTTCATTTCCTTATCTCTTGGGATTTTAGGGTGTATTGACTCAAGAAGGGGTTATCCTTCATTTTATGGGAATAAGGGGCTAAAGGCCTAGAGGGGTTGGTGTTGGGTAAAAGATAAAATCCATATATGAACCTTCCAAATGCCTCACCTAGGGATCACCCAAGAAAGAAATAAAACACTTATATTTGAATAAAAGGGGACCCATAATATAACAAAGAAATGCCTGAAAGGTAGATTGAATGATAGGAGGTCTCATAATGAGTCGACCTATCATGTCCATGGATATCTAGTGGTATGGCATTGTCAGTATATGGTCACCAAACCAAGGAAGTGACTCTCAGTTGAATGGCTAAGAGAAAGGGTGTTGAAATGGTGATAACAAATCCCCATGGGATGTGGATCTAGATCTTACTATTCATCTTTTGGTTGAGATAAGGCAACCTTAGTTAGAATGTATAATTAATGAATTTGTTTAATTGTAACCGTGGGAGAAGTTGTTTAAATATGTGTGCCTGAGAGACAAATATTGAGCCACGGGCTTCAAGCCCTCTCCAAGTTGTTGGTTGTAATCTCCATTATATGAATAATAAGACATCTGATGCCTATGCTTGGTGGACGTAGCTCAACATTTGGGTGAACCACGTGAAATCCCTGTTTCTATTTCTTATGTGTGTGATTGTTAATTATCATTGAGAATTGTGTTTTCTGCATTGAGAATTCTAACAAGTGGTATTAGAGCGGGGTTTGAGGAGAAGGCAGTCAAGGGCATGAATTTTTTTTTTTAAAGGTGCATAGATATCAAAATTTCCATAGGTCTCTCCTCTCGGAGGTTGCGGCGGCCACTACTAAACACTTTATGGGCGGGTATTTTTTTTGAAATTTCCACAGACCAACAATAACGAAAGGTGTGGTAGCTCCTCGTGTAACTTTTACAATTTTCGCACTCAAGCGATAAGGGAGGTGCGACAGCCCTTTGAAGCATGCACGTAGTCCACTTACTCAGTAGGTGCGACGGCTCCTTCAAACACACACACAAAAAGTTTTATTGTCGTGAAGAAATTAAGGTATGGTTTATTCTTTGAATGGATGAAGGGGTTGACTTTTCCTTCTTTTTTTTAAATCGTGAGCAAGTGAAGTCACATGGAGGTAATATGTTAAAAGTTTTATTATATTTGGCTTTTTAAATATAATATGAAAAAGGGTGGAGGAATAAGTTGGGGTGATTTTTTATTTAAAATTTATTTTATTAAAAGGTGAATTCTATTTCTTTTAATAAAAGGTGAGGTTAAAAAGGTTTTGTACTAAATCTTTTTAAGGTTAAACCATTATTCCTCCACAGTTTTTTGAAAGAGCCTTGGTTATTACAAGAAGAAATGTTTGTTTTTTATGTTCCTCCTAACGACAAAGATGCAGAGTACCAATTTTAAGGTGGAGGTGTTGCAGGGGTTATTTAGCCTCTGGTAAACAATGCTAAGTAAGGTGATAATTGAGCGCATATGAGTTGATATGTTGAAGGGAAACATAGTGGAGATCTCTGTGTAGAAATTCCAGATATGTTTCTGGTGGGAGATCTGTGTGTTGCATAGTGAAGGTGCTCAACAAATGACAGACCTGTTTGTGACAACTCTGTCGTCAAACAACCAAAGATAGATGTGTTGGTAAATGGAAGCAATCGCAATAAAGATAATGGTAAAGTTACCATGTGAACATTTTCTTTTGGAGTTGTATTTTTTGGCTATATATAATTGGGGATATTGCTGTAAGACCTAGTTAGGCATTTGTACCCCTGGTTCTGTTAAGTCACCTATGAAAGTACAAATTTAGGTAGACTAAAGAAGGGTGGGGGGCCATGAGTCATGTATTAAAACCGTGTACATAGGTATATAGTTGTGGGTTTCAGGTCCATGATTATTGGTTTCCCATGGTATGGTGTCCATAGAATTGCATGTTATGGGGCTCAATGAAATTCCATTGTAAAGTGGCTTGGAGGTGAGCAGTGAAAAGCTCATTTGGCAGTCTTGACTGGATTTTTTCAAGGTTTCAAATACTTTGTTCGAAGTGGAGCACTGAAGGTGCCTTGGTAAAAAATTTGGGTCAATAGAAAGGTTGATGTGTTTATGTATTGACAGGTTAAATCAAGGATTTCAGAACACATGATCGAGGCAAGTTCATATTCCTTGGAATTTTGGAAATTATTGCAGGACAATTGGGGTTGAATGCCATCTTTAGTAATGCCAAGTTGCAGTATGAGTTGTGGTCAGAAGCAGTTGAGTTATATCTAGACAATCGGTCACCATTAGTTGCAAAAGGTTGGAAGACTTTGGAAGAGGTATATTGAATAGGTCTTCTCTTTTGATTACTTAGTTCTTTGAAATTGTTTAATTGTTATGTTCATGCTCTCATCAACATTCTAAGTAGGATCTAGATCAAACAAGTAGATATTTGTTGGTTATAATGACAATGTCAAGGGATATAGATTTTCATTGATAGAGATAGTGTTTGATGGATTTCTTCTCAAATCATACATAGTAAAAGATGAAAGGAATAAAGCATGACTAATAGCAGAAAGGTATTTGGAAGGCATAAATTTCCATGAAATATTCTCGCCAGTTGTTAAGATTTTCTCTATTCATGTAGCATTAGCACTAGTTGTTGTAGTTAGATGTTAAGACAAGTTTTTTATGGAGATTTGCATGAGGAGATATGTATATCGAACAACCAGAAGGGTTTTTTCAGGATCGCAACAAAATATTTGTTTGCAAGCTCAAGTAGTCACTGTATGGCCTGAAATGCGCATCAGGAATTGGTACAAGATGGGTGATTCCTTCATGGTGAGCCAAGTTTTACAAGAAATGAATTTAACCATTGTGTTTGTGGTACATTCATTATCTTGGTGTTTAGATTGCTGACGATATGTTTTTTGAAGTAAAAGCATGGTTAAGATCAACAGGTTGGCTCTGTTGGCAAGGATGTTCGTGGTGAAGGAGCAAGGAGCAACAAAAACAAATATTGGGCATGGAAATACGTAGAGGCAGGAAATATGGTAATATTTGGTTATCACAGATGCAGTATAAGGAAAAGATACTTAGGAAATTCGGCATGAATAATGTGAAACCGAAAAATATCCCTTTGGATTTCCATTTGTTTTCTTCAGGTGTATATCCTTGTAATATGGAAGAAAAGGTTATGTCTCATGTATTGTATGATAGTTGGAAGTATAAAGTATGTTATGGAAAGGTTTGATATTTTCAAGTATGAGGCATTTCACATGCAGTTGGTGTTGTCAGTGGTCACATGACAAATCCAGGTAAAGCAGTGAAATTGGGTGCTTTGGTATCTTAGTGGCACATGTATCACCTACAGTGGTTTCAATTTTTTTTGTCTAAGATAATTCATATTTTGCAGGAGGATTTGGACAAGAAAAGATCTACTTCAGGTTCTATCTTTTATGAGTATAAAGGGACCATTTGGTTAGTTTGGACAAAGTGTAGGTTTTGTTTTATGTGGTAGTCAAAGCCTTGCGCATTTGACACATAGTTCATCTTAACTAAATTGGACATGCTATCACTTTGTAAGATATGTTACTAATGGAGGTGGAGTGGTCCATATTCGAGCAAGTTGTGCAGACATGTTTTTTGGAACCAGTATTGAAGAGAAGTTGTGGTCGTGATTTTACTTCTCTTGAAGGTGATGAATCAAATTGGACAAGGCATTAGGGAAATTGTTGTCAAGGTGGAGATTGTTGAAATAGTGATAAAAAATCCCCAAGGGATGTGGATCTAGATCCTACTATTCATCTTTTGGTTGAGATAAGGAAACCTAGGTTAGAATGTATAATTAATGAATTTGTTTCATTGTAACCATGGGAGAAGTTGTTTAAATATGTGTGCCTGAGAGACAAATATTGAGCCACGGGCTTCAAGCCCTCTCCAAGTTGCTGGTTGTAAACTCCATGATATGAATAATAAGACATCTGATGCCTATGTTTGGTGGACGTAGCCCAATGTTTGGGTGAACCACGTGAAATCCATGTGTCTATTTCTTATGTGTGTGATTGTTAATTATCATTGAGAATTGTGTTTTCTACATTAACAATTCTAACAAAGGGGGTCTCATCATGATCCAACCTTCTCATTTCCATTAGGCATTTGTGGGTGACATTTCCACCATCTGGTCACCACGGCAAAGTAGTGACCTTCAACCTCTCCTTGTGCTAAGGAAAATATAAATAAAGAAAGATAAAAGGAAAATGATGGGCTTGGAAAAAGTGCATTGCTGACGAAGGTACAACACAACATCTACAAAGGAACCCATGAATGAGAAAATATGACCCCTAGTATGTCATGATCCCTATTCCCATTGAGTCTTGACCCCATCCACCTCATACACTCTACATGGCTAAGAGAAGGACCTCTTGGAGGCTCTCCTTGACCTAGGGAAATATCTACCCAATAGCACACCTCATCAACCCTCCCATACTTAATCTTCACAAGTCGCATAGTGTCTTTGAGATTATAATTGTTTGATATAGTAATATTTCATGAACATTATTATATGGATTATTTATTTATTGGATCCACTTATCATTATGTTATGACTTGATATCCTTGGACGACATGTTCATTTGTCTTTGTAGGACCTAGCTAGTGGACAATTTTGGGAGAACAAGCCTAGCTTGGGCTTCCATGGGACTACAAGCCCACATGCTGAATGTCAAGGGATCGCATGCCAGATGAGAGATATTTGACTTGGATGACCTTGATGATGAATTGGATGACCTATACCACCCATTTCTTTCCAAATTATTTTCCTAGGAGTGGCCGGACGTCCCACATTTGTGTTGATTAAGGTTGGTTGTCATTGATGTCAACCCTTGAAGAAAGCATGGTATCACAAAGGTTTGGGTAACAGACCCAAGTTTTTTTTTATGTAAAGATGAATCATTATTTTCTTGTCATGGCTGATAATAATTAAAAATGGATGAACTCCAAAGTGGTCCCCTTATGGTGAAAGACCTCACGGGAAGACACATTGCAGATTGAGTTATCTTAGAAGTATGGTTAGAGAACCCATGATTATTTATGGAATAATGACATGAAGTTTAGTGAATTTGTCAGTGAAACTATCCTATATGGATAGTGTTTGTCATGCCATTTCTGGTGGTATGTGGAACGCCACACAACTCCTCAGGATTGGAGAGTTATGGCCATGAGAAGTTGGAGAACCTAGGTTTGGGTAATGGACCAAAGTTTGTTTGATGGATAATGGTATGATTTTTGATATATTTGCAGGTAATACTATTCTATATGGATATTACATGTCATTAAACCTCTGGTGGTATGTGGAATGTTGCATAACTCCTCACGGTTTGAGAGTTATGGCCTTACAAAGTTGGAGGACCCTCATATGTCATCTAGAAGCCCCAAAAGGTCAAAGTAGTCAAAGTGGTTTAAGAGATTTTAGAAGGTAAATAATAAAGTGAAGTCATGAGTGTACTATAATTCAATGTGAATACAAAATAAATTATTTAAATAATAAACTTAATGGAGAAATTAGAA
>SNQJ01S0071408.1:73563-89391 GCA_010110895.2 Picea sitchensis | reverse complement strand
GCTTAGAAAGGGCGCACCTCTCATATGAGGGGCCCACACAAGGTTTCAAGGCAAGAGATTAAGGTTTAAGTGAAGTTTATCAAAGTTTGGGTTAAGGGGGGTCGTTTTTCCCCTTAGGGCAAGGGAAAAAAGGGTGATAAAGTGAGTTGAATGGGTAGATGAAGGTTTCAAGTGGTTAGGATGGGTTTGGGTAGGTTAGGGTGGTCTAACTTGCTCATTGCCACCTTACCACTAACTCACTAACTCAATAATTACAAAATTTTTGGCATTTGACTAATGTCACCTTAGCAATTAAAATTGCTGTTTTTGACTGACTCTGACTCTGAGTGGACAAACACCTATCAAAACTTGTCCGACTGAGCTGAAACTTGGTCTATGGGTGTAGGGGGTACCGTTCCATTTCTTTTGAGCACAAATACCCCTATCAAAATCCCCAAGGCCGAGTTTTTACATCATTTAGCTCAAAAAATAATTAATTAATTAAATCATTAAAGACTTAATTAATTAAAAAAAATCTATCTAGACTTGACGAAATTCCGCGAAACTTTCTACACTGTCTAGCATGATCATTTACATCAATCCTAAACAAAGGTTACCAAAGGACGAGACCATTAAGACGCCGTTCACCACTTTGGAGGAAATTATTGCATGTGAGGAGGGAAAAACTCAAGGGAAGTCAGCCAGGCCCGAGAGCCCGGTTAACAACCTGAGGATAAAAAACCCTCGGTGAAAGGAACTCCCCTAATGAAAACATCCCAGGGTACCTGACCTAACTATGACTCATGCTGACTCATTACATTATTAACCCACGCAGGGGTGCAGAAATTTCGTTTACAAAACTTGTGCTGGGGCATCAAATGCCCAAGTAGAACCAATACTGTCTGGAACACATGTGCATCTGATGATGCAAACTTCATGGCACATGAGTTGACCCCTAGCTGAATAGGCGGTCAACAGTACCCATTTAAATAGCATCCGCAGATCGAGCAAATCAATATTGAAACCCAACGGCTTCACTACTGTTATCTTGCCTAGGTCTGGTGTTGCTTTCCATCTGTCACCCAACCACTATGTATTAGGGCCCTTATCATCGATGTAAACAAAGCCGATCCAAAGTAAAGTGCATCTCGCCCCCTTGGACCCGGACTGGAAATGATCCTAATAATCTAAGATAACGTAGGGGAATCATAATAAAACGTTGGAGGAGAATGAACCTTTACACGTGGAAGATATTAAGCCTTTACAATAGTACGATATAAAACCTTTGCATGCGTATGATAAGAACCAGGTGTCGGTAGTATATTGCCGAATCAAATAATAGTTGATCGAAGTTAACGTAAATATCCCAATAAATGTCCAGATGGAAGCGCATCGAGATGTAAATGCCATAATCGAAGCATGTCCGGATCCCTATGCTCCCCTAAGAGAAAAACCACAAGTGGAACCACAAGTGGTAGTTAGTGATTCCAAGCGAAAAATTTGGCTTGGGATCATTACATACCTTCTATGCCAAAGCTCATTGGGGTTGACTTCGTCATGTACTAGAGCTTCTTCATTTCGTTCTAGTAGTCTATACATATTTTCTTCACGTCTTCCAATAACCCTAGCATCTTCTATGCTGGAATCTCTATGCCATGATAACACTTTTTCATCTATGAAGGCTATTCTATTTCCTTTGTCTTCTAAACATGATATTGATACAAGATTCTTTTCTAAACCAGGTACATATAAAACATTGCTTAAGTGAACATGATTACCTGATTCCAACATTGCTCGTTTTACCATTGACGATACCCTCGTCACCCAACCACTGGCCGAAGCCAGCCTCCGAGCACCTTGACCTTGACTGAGAAGAGAATCCTGGTAGCAATCCAATAGCCAAGAGAGGCTAATGCACCAAGCAAGAAATAGAAATAAAGCTGAACAGATGATCCCACCCAAAAGCTAGCGCACCACTTTCCCAGCTTTCCCAGAAACTTGCGTACCAAACTGCTGCTGCCTGCAACTGTTTGCGCAGATTTAGCTCTCACTGCAACTGCTGAGATGATCAATAATGAAACTGGCGCCTTGTATTTATAGTGAATTGGGCAGGCTAACTGGGGCCGACTTCTCCTTCTGGGTATCAATAAATTCAATTTAAATGTATTTGTTCAGTCGACAACTTGTCTAGGGTTTCCTTCAATTCTTTGCTTCCTTCCGGAGGATTCTAGTCTCGTTATAGGTCACAATAGAGGTTCATACCTCCCGAAGCTACCATAATATTAACATTCTTCCCATGAAGTGAGGGACTGTAATGTCCCTTTCCGAGTAGAAGCTCCAGAGAGGAGGTCTTAATAGGCTTAGTAGTCTAAACATCCCCGTTAGACTATAGCCAGGGAGAAATAAGGGAAATAGGGTCATTTGATGTCATTTCACTAGGGAATGCTACATTTCGAAAGTGACATTAAGTGAAAAGTGGGAAAAGTGTCTTTTAAGTGATTTGAGCCAAAAATAGAGGGGGCACCTAAGTGAAGGAGCTAAATTTAGAGGTCAACGAAGAATTAGGTTTTTGGAAAGGTATATGAGGAGAAAAGCGACTTAATTCCTCATTATGCATTTTATGATTTGACAGTTTGAACTCTGAGGATAATACACCGGTTTAGGCGAATCAGTGGAGTGTGGATTTCGGGAGGAAGACACCCAAAGGTTGATTTCGGTGTTGAGAGACACACCCTAGTCACCGAGGAGATCATTCATATCTTCCATCGATTTACAACGACAATTATACAGGTTCAGGAAGCTAGGGCGCACTTATCCAAGTTGAGGGCGTGTGAGCTGAGGAGACACAAAGGTATAGCTTGTCCCGACGAGGGAGAATCCAGAGATTCCCTTCCGACCCAGTTGAGAGGAAGGTATGGTGCACCTTTTGAGACATTACTCACCAGATTCTGACGGAGGAATCATCTAGGGCACAACAGTTGGTCAGTGAGGGCGCAACACTTGGGGAGACAAATCCAGGGTTCTAGAGAGTTCACCGAACCAGATCCGAGGAAACCCTTCCAACCCATTACAGAGGATACCAGGGTGCTCAGTTTGAGACACATACAACCAGATTTCGACGGTTGAATCACTAGGGAACAACAATTGGCCAGAGGAGGGGCGCAACCCCCCAGGGTATCCCATTTGGTGTTCGTGCAGATCAGCAGAGGGTCGATCTTCAGTCCGACAGACATTGAGAGGGTGTTTGAGGTCAAGGTGCCCCGCTTGGGACAAATTTCAGGTTGATCCGAGGAGTTTAGCCACCAGGGCGAACATTCCAGTTTTGCAATAGTTGCCATGTGAGTTGTCGTAGCATGCAACAATTCATATCACTCATCCATTGATCCAACATCACCCTTCTGGTTCCAGGTATTATTGCTTTAGTTTCATTATTGCATTTTGGCTAAGATCCATTTAGCCCTGATCTAGCCGAGAGATTCAGTTTATTTCACTGCATGATGTATTGTACTTAGTCCTATTTCATAATACATTGATTGTTGTTGTTCTATGCTCTTTAGTTATTGCATATTTGATTATATATATTGTTAAACAATTGTTCTATCTGCAACTGCATGCAAAATCACCACGCATGTTAAGACAGAGTCATTAAATGCATCCAAAAACCCAAACTGTATCCGTTCTAGCAGCAAAGAATTGGCAGTTGAGGCATATATTCCGATCTGTGGAATCAGGGATATTATAGGGACAACCCCTTCTTGGGTCAGTACACCTGAAAAGCCCAAAATGTGAGGAGATGAGGGGATGAAGTGTGAAAAGAGAAAAGTATGATAGGGAATGGCACGATGATTCGTCAAAAGGACCTCCCAGTAGCATTCCTATCCCTAAGGGTGACCCACTTACTAGGGCGCAATGTCAACCACCAAAGTGAAACAATGCAAAGAGTATTATGTCCAAGCAAATGTCACATAATCAAAAGCAGTAATAGATGCAACAAACTCAAATGCCTCAAATATTGAATTGACACTCACCATAATCCCTGACTTGTATCTCATGGAGCAAGACACAAATGTCTTCTGGAGGCCAGCTGATGTGGTGGATACCATCGTGACGAACCTGGAGCTGTGGTGGTCAGGTGGGTCTTTGTCTGTGCAAGTGGACACTGCTGGTCAAGCTGTCTCTCAGTTCTCCATGTCTGCAACCTGAGGGCCTCGAGATATCATCTCCTTAGTTATCCCTAGGAGTTGGGGATAACACAGCCCATTAGAGCCTAGTCAAATGATGGTTAGATAAAAGCTCTTCAAACAAAGACTTTCAAGTCGAGGATCTAGTGCTAATGTGGGATAAGGCACATGAACCGAAGGGATAAAATACAAATTTTCAACCTTTAGGGATAGGTTTGTATCTGATAACAGAGAAGATTTGGCCAAGGAACTTATCATCTCGAAGACTTTCAAGTCGGGGATCTAGTGCTAATCTGAAATAAGGCACATGAACTGAAAGGAAAACATACGAAGTTTCATATTTTATAAAGAATCCTCTTTCCACAAGATACAATTATCCAAGGAATTGATAATTTTTGTTTAGTTGAAAGAGATGCAGCTCATCACATTAAAACTGATTCTATCAATTATTTGGATAAGTTTTGGAGCTGTCGTTCACTAAGCCTACTAGTATTAAGTAATTGGGTTTCCTGCTTCTCTCCTTCTCAAGATAGGCAACTCATTCTATATAACTGAGGCTGACGTTTTCAAAGCAAAGGAGGAAAAGACCTATTTCAAAAGTATCTCTTTCTGACATCCTTTCGCATCCATGTGTCAATCTGGCAAACAATTTTACATCATCCTAAAGATTATTATGTCCTTTGCTGGCAAGTGTATAAAATCAGCGGAAGATGGGGACAATTTCCTCTCAACAGGGAGGAAATGATGAGTGATAGTTGACTTAGTCAACAATGTAGTATATATGCACTATATATATATGTGTGTTCTAAGAGTTAAGTACGAATCTCACCTACCACTCCACCTTACTCTCACTTATGATATCGTAATTGTAAACTTCTAATTTCAACTCCTGAGACAAGGAGTCAAACACTCACAAACCACTCTACTCATTCCTCTGGAGTTAAGGAGAGAAAGATCCACTAATTGCTCCATTCATCACTCCTGAGTCAAGGAAACAGATACCCAACAATCACTAAACTCATTTCTCTATCAATCTCCCACTAATTGTTCCATCAGTCACTCCATTGATTGATTCCATTCCATTTTTGGACTTTATTACTTTTATAAATACATAATGAATATAAAGCGCAGTTTGACAGTCTCTTATTGTGCTTGCATCTGTGCTCTCTTGTTTGTTTTCTTGTATGTATTTTGCATTACTGTCCACTCTGCTCATATCAGCGCACCACAGAAGCAGTGATTTTGTCAGTATACATTAGTTTATTCTTTCTTTTATTTCGTTGTTCTATGACTATATGTAGCTCAGATTTATTACATGTGGTAGATGCCTTGGGCACTCCCTCACTGCTTGTGCTCTGTTTATAGATGTGTTTTAGTTGCACTGACAGTTTTTGGTTGCTTGAGGACATTAATTTTATTTCATATATAGATAATCACAATCAAATAGAAACTATGTTTTTTGTCAGCTTGTCATTTTTAATTACTGACTGTTAATCATGAACTTAGCAGTGGTCTTGCCGCACAGACAGAGCGGTTAGATGCACTTCTTAGAGCTCTAGGTAATCATTGTGGCAACCAAACTTTGCTCTGCCGTCTTGACCTGCAATCGCAGAAAAGCTCAAAAATTTTGCAGGTGTACAATGAATTAACGCCTCTAACTGAGGAGTCCACTGGTATGTTCTATCTTCCCCGCTGCATATGTCAATTCATAAATTATTTTCATTTTAAGCTTCTACTTTTAAACTGACTGTTTTGTTGTGTATAATCTATTAAACATTTCTTGCATAGGTTATATCTCACGAGAAGAGGGGCAAGGTTTAGTTATCAGAGGATTACACATAACAACTCCCAACTTACAAACTACTCTTATAAAAAATCTGAATCTCTCTCTCTCACCCGGAGAATCACTGTTGATAATGGGACCGTCAGGATGTGGCAAATCTTCCTTGTTGCGAGTTATAGCTGGACTGTGGAATAGGGGTGAAGGGGTGATCCAAGGACCATCCCAAAAGGAAATGTTTTTCCTCCCACAAAAGCCATATATGCCACTTGGTACACTTCGGGATCAATTACTCTTTCCAGTATCTGATAACAGCTTTAAATATGTGAGCAATGAAAATCTGTTGAGATACCTTGAGGATGTCTCATTGGCTGATCTGCCTGGAAGAACTGGGGGCTTTGGTGTTTGTTGTGACTGGGCAGATGTACTGAGTACCGGTGAGCAACAGAGATTAGCATTTGCTAGGCTCTTCCTGCATGAACCCGGCATGGCTTTCTTGGATGAAGCTACAAGTGCACTAGATTTGGAAAATGAATCCCGATTGTATTCTTTATTAGAAAGAAAGATTGAGACCTACATATCCGTTGGTCATAGGTTATCATTAGTTAAGTTTCACACACACATTCTAGAGTTTGGTGAAAACTTTGATTGGACAATCCATTCTAGATTCGACTTTGAAAGGTCAAGGTTGCATTCGTTAAATTGATACAGAAAGCTCTGATTCCTACCACATTTGACAATAATATTGTCAAATGTGAAGCTCTAGCAGTGTTCTGTGCATTATTTCAATCGCCTTAGATTTCAATGATACAGACTAATAAATTAATGAATTGATTATATCTTTAGAGGCATCTCTCCAGTTCTTGGTCCGTTTACGCTAGAATTATTGATTTCAAATCGTTGAAACAATCAGGATATGTGTGTTGTTACCAATCAAAAATAATTTTCGATTTCTGCATGTTCCAACTATATGCTCAATTTTCAATATAATCACTTTACTTTTGGAACGATGACATTATGGAAGGTAATATATGTAAGTACAACTCTTTGCAGAGTTGTATACAAGATTAGACAGGTCAATGTTAATCTTCTATTTGTCATTCAAGAAAGTCTTGCTTCCAGAAAGACAAGCATGTGTAACAGCTTCAGAAGTAGTTATGATGACTTCCCACTTTGCGTATGTAATAGCTTCAGAAGTAGTTATAACTTATGATGACTTCCCACTTCAATATAGATGAGATTCACAGGTACACAATTGTTGATGTATCGTGTTTGGAATTATTGAAATAATTAGCATCTTGTACCAATGAAGAGCTTCTCATGACTGCATGTTCAACCTATATGTTCAAATTTACAGTGTTTAGCACTTTGCATTTGGAACAATGGCATCATAGGAAGGCCAAATATTAGTGTTTCTCTTTGGAGATTAGTATGCTAGATAAACTCAATCTTAATCTTTCACTAGTAATTCAAGGGAATCCCACTCCATGATAGATGAGCATATCTAAAAGTGTAATAAAACTCCAAAGATATAAGAGAGAATTTACTATAAAACTTCAAAAATAAATTCTTGAATATTCAAGATACCAAACATTCACTATGAAGAACACAAAGAATATAGAGAGAATCCCTTAAGGTAGGGTAACACCATCAATTACTCCTTGTTGAAAGAATCACCTCACAAGCCATGCTTGCAACAAAACAATACAATCCAATACATATCAATAATGTGTATATACTTTCTCACGAGTATTCTTAAGGCTCTATGCCTACTCATTATTATATTATTTCCTTTTAATTACATAGTGGGTCTATTTCAATATTATGGCTACATTACACTCATTATCCTCTTGGGTACCTCCCTAAGTACCCCATATTATCCTCCCTAAATGCATTACAAAATTAAAAGGCTATTAGAATGATTTATCATTACAATACATTACAAAAAGATTAAGAAGCTACTAGGATGATTTATATAGATGAGGTTCATGGGTACACAATTGTTACTTTCTTGTGTTTGGAACTTTGGATATATTAAAATAATCAGGATTTAAACATGGTATCTTGTATTAATGAGAAGAGGTTCCAACATCTGCATGATTGGCTTATATGCTTAAATTTATGAAGTTATCACTTCGTATCTAGAACAATTATCGATGCCATCATAGAATGCTATATAAGAGTGTCGCTCTTTGCAGACCAGTGTATCGATAAAAAGGTCAATCTTAATCTTTAATTAGACATTGAAAAGAATCCTACTCTCAGAAAATTAGCGTATCCGATGGCTTCGTAAGTGGTAACAAAAACTTTCCTCTTCAATATTGATGAGATTCATGTCTACACAACTTCCTTAGAAGGAACTCCACAATTGATATGGTCTCTTCTATTTTAGTATTTACTAAACAATTCACTAGGAGGATCACTTCATATTTCATATTTCTAGACTAGGAGGATCATTTCATATTTCCATGCCCTTCCATCAGATCGGAGCAACAAACGACAATCCATGTTCCATAGTACTTCAGATCGTAGAGTGTTGAGACCTCAGATCTCCCCTTAGCCTCCCCCCGAGGAGATCAACAGATATGTTTGAGACCGGTCCAGAGGTGCAGGACCATCCATCCGACCGCTTATTCTCATAGTGACAGAGGGTTCAACTTGAGACGGATTCAGAGTAGAGCACCTCTCACTCGTCGAATTTCCTCCCAGCCTCAGCGAAGTAGTCAGGGATCTATTCAGAGCTTCTTTCCTTCAACCTCGGATGATAGGAGAACGGAGCTTCCTCGCTCCTACATCCCCCCATCCGCATTCCCCCCTGGTACTCGAGGACTCTAACAGTGAGCCAGAGCGACCCCCATCGCTCCCCTCACCATCAATCATCTCATCCATGAGACATTGAATTAACTGGCTTCATCTCCAGACATTTCTCTCTCAGATAGCATTGAGTTGTCCAACTCCTATCATGGACACTTTAGTTTTGGTTTTAGCTAGACCTAAAGCTTTGCCTAGTCGGATATTTACATAGACTATATTTTCAGTTTTCTTTTTTTCATATATGGGAGCTGTTTTTACACTTCCACATTGTATTCACACTGTATGTATCCTTTCGTTCCATTGACCTATTTTTGTGATCATTAATTGAACATTAATAAAATTATCTTATGTTATCTTATCTTAAAGAGCCACACAAATACTATGTCTATGTATTGTAAAAATAAATCTTACTTGTTAGTTCAATATTATTTACAATATTATTTAAAGGCCTTATTCTTTCTGTGGACTATCAGCAACTTCTCTGACAGCGCTCTACTTGACAATTGCAAGCACCTATAGATGGCCATCCAATGTTTATAGCAAGGGTTAGATATACTTCTGAACCGAGGGTCACACAGTCAAAAAACTATCATTTATTGAACACTGTAAATACCGCTTCTTGTTCTTACAACCCAAAAACTGTATTATTCCCATATCTTGCTATCCAGGGATTCTCCATTGCTTACATAAATTCCCCCGTTGTTTAGCCAGTCTCTTGTGGGTAAGAATTGAATTTCATTTTTAACAAAATTGGTATCAAAGTCCAGGAATTTAAACTAATTTTAGGAATTATTGTATAATCTAACAGTGCAAAATTGACATTTTTATATGTTGGAAGCTATAATTAAGTGTCAGATAAACAGTACAAAAGTAACATTTTAAGGACACGTCTAAACATTCGACTTTTTTTACTTTGTTCGGCAACTATTACCGGAATCTGGCTACATGATTGTTGGTGAAAATGCAATTTTCCATTACTCAAATTGCATTTTTGAATGAAGAGATTGATTCAGCACCCTGAAAAACCCTTGTTGCACCCGAACTATGCAATTTCAACAACTGATATATGCAATTTCAATGATTCTTCTAAATTTCGGATCGAATTTTGGGCAAAACTGATTAGAAAATGTGACCAGAAAAAATTCAAAAAATTGAATGTTTAGATTACCCTATACTTTAATCATTTAAATTTATCATTAAATAAATTTATATATAGACTATAACATTTTCTGTATTTTAATAGTTGTGTATAGGCAAACTTGCATTCTTCTTGTCACTTATTACCAACCAAATATATTTTATAAAGGATGCAAGGGGTGAAAGCCATTGCCTACCATGGAGAGATGTGGTAGAAAAAATATCAAATTTAAGGTATAGTAGCAACTTTACATTAATTTGTTTGTCTGTTTTTTTTTTTTTTTTTGCATATTATTTAGGTAGGAGTAAGTTAATAAGTGGAAAAATTCAACTATTTTTATGTTAAATTTTTGTTCCAAATTTAGTAGTAATTTTGTTGGAAGTTATAGTTCCATCTGATTGTATGGGCACTTTCACTATGGAACTTTGCCTATTAGGGTTTAACTCATTTTAAGAAGACCCAGATCATCAAAATTTCAAAAAAAATGAATTTATGAAGACAAAACTTTGCTTCGCCGAAAAAACAAACTCAGAAAAACAGTTGAGTTTGTCCACTTTCTAACTCACTCCTATTGAAATCAGTGTTACCAACATCGTGTCGTTGAAAATATCGCCGAGGGTCCGGAAAAGAAAATGTCGGAAACATCGGGAAAATTTCAGAAAATAACGGCAAAACTAACATATCAAAAAATATCAAGAAAATATCAGAAAATATCGCCGATCCTCCAAAATATATTAATATCGCGATGTTGATAACACTGATTTAAATATAATTAATAACAACTTATAAAAATTCATTACATAAATATATCAAAATAATGATAATATACTTTAGGTGGACACTGAAAGCAAGGTTTCTCAATATATATTGTAGACGATCCATAGAGGATCAGAATATATATATATATATATAAAAGAAACAATGCCAACCACTATGTGGACCTAACTGTCCATCAGCCAACTAACAGACAGTTTTGGGATGTGGCTTCTTGGCTTTGAAATCTTAAAAGCAAACATGGAGCTTGGAAGAAAAGAACGGACAGATTATACTTTGTATTTCCTGACCAATAGAAGAAGGAACAAACTTTAAAGTAATGTGTGTTATGTGCAAGACCTTTGTATCGCTGAACTTTATAGGCATTAATATATTCTAGAGTTCTTGACATTGAGATGGTTTTCTCTAGTTAAAAAATTGTGTAATTTTTGGTGTGGTTCTTTTCATTTATTCCTACTTCGAGGTTGACCTCTATGTGCCTCTGGGCATGGCCTCCAATGATCTTTGCAAGCTTTTCGATGCTTGTGTTCATTGAAGGCTCGAATGAGGGGTGAAGAGATTGCCTATGGCATTGATCAAGAAGCCTCGCAAAGCGAAGCTAGAGGCTTCTTCATTGAAGGCTCGAATGAAAGCGAAGCTAGAGGCTTCTTCATTGAAGGCTCGAATGAGGGGTGAAGAGATTGCCTATGGCATTGATCAAGAAGCCTCGCAAAGCGAAGCTAGAGGCTTCTTCTAATAAGAAACCTGAACCCTACTTTTTCACCTTTTTGACACACCTTTTTGACACGAGAATGAGCGAGATGTGGAGGCTCAAGGCTGCATTGTGCAACGAGGAGGTGATTGACAACTTCATTCCGTGCAAAATGTATATTATAAAGCTTTTCCAATGCTTACGTCGACTTTGAAGGATCAAGTTGTAGAATATGTCCACCACATTCTTCCTCTGGCTAAACATTTCCCCCCTCACTGCATATTTTTCTTGTTCAATGATCTTTTATTTTCACCAGATTTAAACTCTCGATCGATGTTGAGTTTGTGAAAAATCAATTATGATTAGATTCAACTCTTTTTAGGGCTTTTGTCATGCGATACAGTTCATTTTATGTATGCCCAATTAGTTTTTAGGCACCGAAAACTTCCAAACTGGGGAGGTATAATCCGTAAAGGATCGAAAAACAAAATATCAAATATAAAACGGAAAATATGCCACCCACCGCATGGCCCCAACTACCCAACAATCAACGAACATGCAGTTTTGGGAAATGCCTTCTTTGCTTCGAAGACTTAAAAGTATACATGGAACTTGAAAGAAAACTCAGGATATATTATTCATTGTATTGTTTACAAAGTTAAACAATATGTATCCAGCAGCACAGCATTTAATGCTTTATATGTTGGAAAATATATAGTTTGATTTAAAGGTGGTAAACAGTATGTATCCAGCAGCACAGCATTTAATATTTTATATGTTGGAAAATATACAATTTGATTTAAAGGTGTTTTATATCAAATGGTATATATCTCAACATATAGAGCATTAAATGCTCTGCTACAGAGTACCATTGCATATTGATAGTCGAACACAAAAAATCTCCGAGAAGTGAGTATGTACCTCTAAGCAACCACTTTGAATCTAAGCAACCACTTTGAATGTCAAAGTAGTTGATTTATCTCTGGACTAGTAGAAAAAGGAACATAGTGATATCTGTTATATGCAGATTGTTGTATTGCTAAACTTATTGGGATTAGGCTTAATATATTCTGGAGATTTTTTTTCACCCCGAGAGGGTTTTCCCAGTTCAAAAATTCAGTGTGTAATTTTTTGCATGGTTCTTTTATTTTATGGGTTTGTTTTCTTGTTTGTAGTTGAGATTGTTTGCATTGGTTGTAGAAGATTTTACTTGTACAAATAAAAGACACAACATTATGAATCCAAGAAATACACAGTTTTTTTTTAAAATTCAGGTTGGATAGCTGACAGTGATTTTACTTGCACAAATAAAGGACACAGTGATTTTACTTGCACAAATAAAGGACACAACATTATGAATCCAAGAAATATAGTGTTTTTTCTAAATTCAGGTTGGATAGCTGAAAGTGGTATCACTCTAGTTTATGATTCTTGTCCAGCGAAATTATGAATCAGTAGATATCAACACAATCAAGTTATTTTTTATTTTAAAAATCTTCTAGCTCATCTTCATCATTCTTTACGATTCTCTTAGAGCATGTTTTTGTTAATGTTATCGCAGAGTTTGTAGCTAGGTCAAAAGGCTAGAGGATTGAGGCCAAACTGGCATAACAGAAACCTTCCCCACCCAATGTCACCTCAATGGGGAGATTATTTCTGTTTAGGGAGGTTAACTCAGGGGAGACGTCCCCAGCAACCTGGGGTTTTGAAGAGGCCAAAGTATAAAGATCAAGGCAAAGTTTCCTCCTCACAGGTTACCACCAAAGGTCAGATAATCCGGCTAATCAGCCAATCAAGAAGTGTATGCCCAAAAGAGAACACCTGCCCGGAACAAGACAATAACAAAATAATGCGTATGCAGGCTATATATCAGTGGGTTAGTACTTCATGTAATTATTTGACATCAATATATAAGCAAATTTAAACAACAAGTATTAATGAGATCAACGTTTTATCAATATAGCAATGGAAAAGTATTATTTCATCAATAACTATCGAGATGATGTAGCAAACAATATATTCAATCAATCATTTACTCAATAAATGCCTTTAACCATCATCTAATTGCTTATTATCAATATTCGTTGTGTCAAGATGGAATAACCAACTATGACGTCAGCCTAGTTAGGGTTAGCTAGTTAGTTAGGGTTTCAAAATTTAAAGTTTTGAAAGTTGTTTTGAGCACTACCACTTCAACGTTGTGTGTCTAAGATCAGTGCCTAAGGGTATATGGAGTCATTCAAGGAGAGGACGCAAGGTTGAAGGAGTAATAGGCTAAAGACAAGAGGGAGGGGTTCTAGAGTGCTGCAATGGCAGGGCCCCAGAATCAAAACCCTAGGGGAAAGAGGCTCACTCCGGTGTTGCTTAAGCAAAGCCTCGTTCTCTTTCCTCCTTCTTTAGGTCAAACTTGGCAAAACGGCTAGCAATGAGAGGAGATAAAACAAGAGGATCAAGTGAGGGAGAGTGTTGCAATGGCAAGGCTCTATCACTAAAACCCTAGAAGATGGATGACCCTAGGTGTAGATAACCTAGGCCTAGGACGTCACCCTCCTTTTAACCTTTAAAATCAAAGCTAGCTTAAGGGAAGAAGTGAGAAGAGTGTAGCAAAGGCTAGGCTCTTTCTTCCTTCTTCAATGGCTGAAAATTTCTCTCTAAGGGGACATGAGACAAGGACCTACTTGTGTGCTTGTCACCTAGGGTCTTAAAATCAACAAATTTATAAGTAGATGCAAGAATACTAACCTACAACCATTCAATCAAGAAGTTTTGCAGGAAACACACTTACATATCATGAAGAAAAGCATGTGCAAACCCTAGTTGTAAACCTTCCTCAAGAGAAATGCCAAATACGCCAAGAAAATCCTTCCATCAACAAGTGTGTCTCACTTTAAAAGACCAAATACCCAAGTAGGGCGCAAAAATCAGACCTCACAAGTGTGAGTTGTGTTGTTCTGTTCAAATGAGAGAAAAACATACTCAATATATAGTGTATCATGACCTATAATTAAAATTAGTTCATTAAAAATAGCTAACAAGGCTACAAACCAAAATCATATTGTTTTTACATTAACTTCTAAGTAAAATACATAAATGAGCAAAAGTGAGACGTCAAGCCCCTTTGAGGGAGACGTTAGGCCCCTTTGGGGCTAGTCCAACATTCAGAAGTCAAACATTAGCCCTTTTCGGGCTCCTCCAAGCTGCCACACGTGCCAGCCGTCCTGTCAAACTGCCACACGCTCAAGGAGATGTCAAGACCTCCTGGATGACGTCCTGGTCATCAAAAGGAAAACGTCCCATTTGAAGTGGGTCAACCCCCCTGGGCTGGGCTCAGCCAAAGTATCCTGGGTGAAACGTCCTTCTTCTTCTCATGTGCAAAGGCTCATCCAATCACTGTCCTGTCTCTGCCCCTGATAGGGTCCCAGCAACCATCTGATGGGCTCTTCAGCCCCATGGAGGTCCGAGCTAATCATCTCCCCATGTGTACCGGTCCAACTAGTACCTGTCCGTCGGGCATGGTCCTGCACATCAAAAACTTCGCCCTCCATGGGCTCATCAGTCACAGGGATCATAGCAATGTCAATCACATTTCATCATTAATTTTATCAAATACATGCATAAAACCCCTGATATATCATTCAATAGCTCAAAGATATTACAATGACCTACTATACAAAGTCGAAGAAAAGACAAAATACCCTATTGGGCCAGCATCCATAAGAAAAGGAAAGTCTCCAGTGGATATCATCCAAGCCATGTAACACGAGGTGATGTGGTCAAAGGATGTCCGGACATATGGGTAGAGTGAAAGACAGGGGTGTACGATATTACCTATGGGTGCCTTTCTAGAAGGTGAACTGTACCTGTCATGGATGCAATTCTTTCCAAGCCCTTTATTGCCTTTATTCTTTCTTTCTTTATTGATTTTTTTTTTTTTTTTAATTTCAAGGTCTAACTAGAGGACACTGCCTTGGCATGGTGACCAGAGCTGACAGTGTTACCCACAAAGACTTTCACAGAGATGATAAGGTTGGCTCGTGATGAGACCTCCTTTCCCTTGGCCATGCAACGAAAGGTCACTGCCGTGACGTGGTGACCAGATAATGGCAATGTCATACTGCTAGGTACCCATGAACATAATAGGTTGGCTTGTGATGAGACCCCCTATCGTCTTGGCTAGGTCTTGTCTTGTTGTTTTCTTTGGGTCCCTCTCATTTCTTGTTGAGGGGCTTTTTATTGCCATCTCGAGGATCCCTGGGCGAGGCATCTCTAGGTTTTATTTTTGGCTTTTACCTTTTACCAACTGCTTTTACCTTCTGGGCCTTTAGCCCCTTCTTCCCACGAGATAAGGTGTAACCCCACAAACAAATCATCCTGATGCCCGGACTAGGGGAGTGGGGCAGATGAGTGGGAGATAAGATGTAAAAGTGATGATATGATGGGAGCGGACGATGGCCCTTCAAAATTCCCCCCG
>SNQJ01S0071408.1:46571-73553 GCA_010110895.2 Picea sitchensis | reverse complement strand
CCTATTTTGACCATCCTTGGGTCCATCTCTGTACCGATATTGAATTCCAGGGCTTCTTCAGCTTGCTTGTTGGTTCTCTTTCCCTTGAAAACATCATGCCTGTCAAAAAGGTTTTCTAGGGGAATACAACCCTTTGGTAAGGTATTGTTTTGCAGATTGATGACTTCCAAATCCATAGAATCAGCCAGGAAAGCAACTTGCGAATCGGTAAACTCTTTGATGTTCTCCATGAATCTGATAATTTGATCATCATCCTCAAACACCTGCCAATGTTTCAAATTGTCGGGAACAGAAGGCCTAAAAAGAACCTCCATCTTGCATAGGTCGTGAAAAGGTCCTTCACATGGTTGTAAAGTAGAGGCAGAAACAACCAAAGCATCAACCACGTGGTTTTCTTCTTAAGGAACGACTTCGATTGACACTTTTCTGAAGGATTTTGAAAGGGTTTGAACCACATCTCTATACCTTTTCAACTTTTCATTTTTAGTGGCAAATCTCATCAAAACTTGCGACACAATGAGATCTAAGTCTCCTTTTACTTCCAGGATTGTAACACCTTTGTCAATTGCTAGATTGAGTCCTAGAATCAAGGGTTCATACTCGACCACATTGTTGGTGCAACGGAATTCTAGCCTATATGAATGGTAAAAGACCTCACCTGAAGGGGTTGTTAAAACTACTCCGACGCCTTATCTAGAGCTTGAGTGTGATCCATCGAATTCCAAGGTCCAAATTCCTTTCAGTCTCTTCAACGACATCCATATCTAACTTCCCTTCCTGGATGAACCAATCATTAAGGCCACTATTGATGCATAAAAGTTGGTCACTTGCCTCATTAGAGGTCTCAACCGGGGAGCCAACGAGGGGCTCATTATAGACGGTAAAGAATCCCCCTTCAGGATGAGGGATGGTTGCTCTGGATTGCTTCTTGTAAATACTTCCATTCAAGTGTTGTATGAGATCTTTGTGAAGAATAATCCGGAAATTGTTTACATCATCTATGATGACCACATTTATCAAGAAAGGAGCACTGGGGCAGGAGTCAAAGGCCACCTCTAGGCTGTTAATGATTCCTTTCGCAAAGTCACCTTCGGTATTTGCTTGTGAGATCTTTAGACCTAATTGATGCATAACTTCTTCTGTCATCATGTTGGTTGTGGCACTTGGGTGGAGGAGACAGTTGCGGAGGAGAGAATCTTTGACTCGGAGGGAGACATAAAAAGGTGTGAACTCACAAACTCTAGAAACAGGGTGTCCCACTTGGTGGATAAAAAGAGAGAAATCTTTAGGAAGATTTGGCTCAACATTTTCGGGTAAGATAGCCTCAACTTCATCCTCAGGATGGATCCTTTTCAAAGGGGGTTCTTGGGAAGGAACAACACTTCCATGGGAGAAGCTCCATTTCCTCTTAGTGGGAGCGAGTTCGACTTGGAGGATCCTTGGAGATTCAAGTTCCACCATATGCTTATTACCAGGATCCCATAGTTCACAATTTTGTGTAAGATTTCTTTGATGAATGTAATCGTCAAAATCAAGGTTCCTTTCAATCTGAAAGGCCAGGTCTTGTGCTTCTTCTAAAGTTGTTGGTGATCGGTCCTTAACGTTGAACTGCACGGTTCCTTCCAAGGAGGACAAGAAGTGATCGTTGATGGCTTGTTCTGAGCCCACCTTTGATCAGACCCTTTTGAGGAGAAGGTTGAACCTATCACTGAAATCTATGACACTCTCACAGGGTCCTTTGCAAATGCTAAAGTATTGGGAAAATGAGTCTTGTGAATGCTCATTATCGCACCACCTTATTTTAAAGGCCTTTTGTAGTTCTTCAGGGTTTTTTATGCTTCCTTTAGGACACCCATCAATCCAAACTTTAGCATCTCCTATAAGGGAACTTGCAAAGAGCCTCATGAAGACATCAGGGTGATCTTGGCCAGCCAAATGAAAATCAAAACTATCACAGAACTGGGTCCAATGCGAGTTTCCAGGGATGCCCTTTCTTGAGAAGAAAGGTAACCAAGAGTTTGCATCCTCGGGTAAGTCATGCAGCCCCCCTTGGGTGTTACTAAAGTTGAAACAGTTGAAACTCTCTGAGTAAGACCATTTGTGAGGATCAAGATTAATTGGGGGTGCAGAGCTTGTTAGAGTGACAGTGGCCACAGTAGAGGGATTTGAGTATTGTCGCCCACTGCGGGTCGTCATTGATGGAGTCGCCAGATAATTTACTTGAAACTATCAAAGAAAAGGGGAATGAAAGCCTAGTGGAGTCGCTAGGTAAGCTTGTAAGAAAAGGTCTTTGAGGCAAGGCTTACTGAAAAAGGTTTGTCGTTTGAGGAAGATTGACTCAGTGTTCCCCGACAACGACGCCAAAATGTTATCGTACAGTTTGTAACTAGGTCAAAAGGCTAGAGGATTGAGGCCAAACTGGCATAACAAGGACCTTCCCCACCCAATGTCACCTCAATGGGGAGATTCTTTTTGTTTAGGGAGGTTAACCCAGGGGAGACGTCCTCGGCAACCTGGGGTTTTGGAGAGGCCAAAGTATAAAGATCAAGGCAAAGTTTCCTCCTCACAGGTTACCACCAAAGGTCAGATAATCCGGCTAATCAACCAATAAAGAAGTGTATGCCCAAAAGAGAACACCTGCCCGGAACAAGACAATAACAAAATAATGTGTATGCAGGCTATATATTAGTGGGTTAGTACTTCATGTAATTATCTAACATCAATATATAAGAAAATTTAAACAACATGTATTAATGAGATCAACGTTTTATCAATATAGCAATGGAAAAATATTATTTCATCAATAACTATCAAGATGATGTAGCAAACAATATATTCAATCAATCATTTACTCAATAAATGCCTTTAACCATCATCTAATTGCTTATTATCAATATTCGTTGCATCAAGATGGAATAACCAACTATGACGTCAGCCTAGTTAGGGTTAGCTAGTTAGTTAGGGTTTCAAAATTTAAAGTTTTGAAAGTTGTTTTGAGCACTACCACTTCAACGTTGTGTGTCTAAGATCAGTGCCTAAGGGTATATGGAGTCATTCAAGGAGAGGACGCAAGGTTGAATGAGTAATAGGCTAAATACAAGAGGGAAGGGTTCTAGAGTGCTGCAATGGCAGGGCCCCAGAATCAAAACCCTAGGGGAAAGAGGCTCACTCTGGTGTTGTTTAAGCAAGGCCTTGTGCTCTTTCCTCCTTCTTTAGGTCAAACTTGGAAAAACGACTAGCAATGAGAGGAGATAAAACAAGAGGATCAAGTGAGGGAGAGTGTTGCAATGGCAAGGCTCTATCACTAAAAGCCTAGAAGATGGATGGCCCTAGGTGTAGATAACCTAGGCCTAGGACTTCACCTTCCTTTTAACCTTTAAAATCAAAGCTAGCTTAAGGGAAGAAGTGAGAAAAGTGTAGCAAAGGCAGGGCTCTTTCTTCCTTCTTCAATGGTTGAAAATTTCTCTCTAAGGGGGCATGGGACAAGGACTTACTTGTTTGCTTGTCACCTACGGTTTTAAAATCAACAAATTTATAAGTAGATGCAAGAATACTAACCTACAACCATTCAATCAAGAAGTTTTGCAGGAAAAACACTTACATATCATGAAGAAAAGCATGTGCAAGCCCTAGTTGTAAACCTTCCTCAAGAGAAATGGCAAATAAGCCAAGAAAATCCTTCCATCAACAAGTGTGCCTCGCTTTAAAAGACCAAATACCCAAGTAGGGTGCAAAAATCAAACCTCACAAGTGTGAGTTGTGTTGTTATGTTCAAATGATGGAAAAACATCCTCAATATATAGTGTATCATGACCTATAATTAAAATTAGGTCATTAAAAATAACCGACAAGGCTACAAACCAAAACCATACTGTTTTTACATTAACTGCTAAGTAAAAGACATAAATGAGAAAAAGTGAGACGTCAAGCCCCTCCGAGGGAGACGTTAGGCCCCTTTGGGGCTAGTCCAGCATCCAGAAGTCAAACGTTAGCTCTTTCCGGGCTCCTCCAAGCTGCCACACGTGCCAGCCGTCCTGTCAAACTGCCACACGCTCAAGGAGACGTCAATACCTCCTGGATGACGTCTTGGTCATCAAAAGGAAAACACCCCATCTGAAGTGGGTCAACCCCCCTGGGCTGGGCTCAACCAAAGTGTCTTGGGTGAAACACCCTTCTTCTTCTCATGTGCAAAGGCTCATCCAATCACTGTCTTGTCTCTGCCCCTGATAGGGTCCCAACAACCATCTGATGGGCTCTTCAGCCCCATGGATGTCCGAGCTAATCATCTCCCCATGTGTACCGGTCCAACTGGTACCTGTCCGTCGGGCATGGTCCTGCACATCAAAAACTTCACCCTCCATGGGCTCATCAGTCACAGGGATCATAGCAATGTCAATCACATTTCATCATTAATTTTATCAAACACATGCATAAAACCCCTAATATATCATTCAATAGCTCAAAGATATTACAATGACCTACTATACAAAGCCGAAGAAAAGACAAAATACCCTATTGGGCCAGCATCCATAAGAAAAGGAAAGTCTCCAGTGGATATCATCCAAGCCATGTAACACGAGGTGATGTGGTCAAAGGATGTCCGGACATATGGGTAGAGTGAAAGACATGGGTGTATGATATTACCTGTGGGTGCCTTTGTAGAAGGTGAGCTGTACCTGTCATGGATGCAATTCTTTCCAAGCCCTTTATTGCCTTTATTCTTCTTTCTTTATTGCTTTTTCCTTTTTTTTTTTTTTATTTCAAGGTCTAACTAGAGGACACTGCCTTGGCGTGGTGACCAGAGCTAACCGTGTTACCCACAAGCACTTTTACAGAGATGATAAGGTTGGCTCGTGATGAGACCCCCTTTCCCTTGGCCATGCAACCAAAGGTCACTGCCCTGGTGTGGTGACCAGATAATGGCAATGTCATACTGCTAGGTACCCATGAACAGAATAGGTTGGCTCGTGATGAGACCCCCTATCCTCTTGGCTAGGTCTTGTCTTGTTGTTTTCTTCGGGTCCCTCTTATTTCTTGCTGAGGGGATTTTTATTGCCTTCTTGGGGATCCCTGAGTGAGGCATCTCTAGGTTTTATTTTTGGCTTTTATCTTTTACCAGCTTCTTTTACCTTCTGGGCCTTTAGCCCCTTCTTCCCACAAGATAAGGTGTAACCCCACAAACAGATCATCCTCATGCCCAGACCAGGGGAGTGGGGCAGATGAGTGGGAGATAAGATGTAAAAGTGACGATATGATGGGAGTGGACGATGGCCCTTCAAAATTCCCCCTGGTGGCAAACCAAAACCTATGGGTACAAGCGTGCTAGGATACCTTGTCAATCCCCCCAACCATGGTCAAGTGGGTTAATGTACGATCCAAGCAGTCGTCAGAAATAAAAGGATTTTGATGCATATATCTAAAGGTTATAATGATCAAATATGACACATACCATGATACCTGGACCAATTACCTCATCGAGCAAGAGTCTTCTTTGATACAAGTCCAAGCCGAAGGTGATGGATGCTGTTGTTGCTGACAAGACGAGTCTGATGAAAGAGAAGAAAGATGGGCCCGCCAGGGCCATGCTCAGGTCAATCCTGCTCTCGATACTCCATGTATAGGACCTGTGGGCCTCGAGACATGATCTCCTAGCTATCCCTAGAAATCGGGGATAACAATTAATATTATGGTAGCTTTGGGAGGTATGAACCTCTATTGTGACCTATAACGAGATTAGAATACTCCGGACGGAAGCAAATAAATGAAGAAAACCCTAGACAGGTTGTCGGCTGCAGAAATATATTTAATATGAATTTATTAATACTCAGAAGGAGAAGTCAGCCCCAGTTAAACTGTCCAGACTACTATAAATATAAGGCGCTAGTTCTCATTATTCTCATCTCAACAGTTGCAGAGTGAACTGGATCTGCACAAGTGCAGTTGCAGCTTGTGCGCAAGTTTCTAGGAAGGTGTGTGCTAGCCTCTGGGTGGGATTATCTGATCAGCTTGGGTTCTATTCTTGCTTGGTGCATTAGCCTATCTTGGCTATTGGATTGCTACCAGGATTCTCTTCTCTGTCAAAGGTCAAGGTGCTCGAATGGTGGCTTTGGCCTGTGGTTGGGTGACGAGGGTATCGTCAATGGAAAAACGAGCACAATCTTCTATATTCTAACAGGTTATGGGCCTAGACCCCCTTTAATCAGCCTAAAATGTTGGAAGGAAGCATATCCGCTATATATTGAGCTCGTTGAGGAACTGTCGCTAGGGTTACTAGCAGGAGCAGCTTCCAAAAACACTACAACCAGAGTTACTAGCAGAAGCAGTTGCAGAAACCCTAAATCTCTGATCTGGCACCTTGTGATGGAGCATCTCGCCCAAGAAGAAGATATTCAGATGCGCCCTAACTCAGCGCACCTCTTGGCTCTCTCAGAAGACAGAAATGACGAAGTTGAAGTTTTGGATCAAGGCATGACCAGTTACCAGTCAACTCTCTCGTAAGACGTAAAATGACGTGGTTGAAGTTTTGGATCAAGGTGACTGGCCAAGCACGTCAACTCGAAGATCGTGAAACAATCACTTTTACACTACTCAGTTAGCCAGACGCATTGAAGATGATATCCGGATAATCGCATTGAGCCTAATACGATGGGAGATCAAGCTCGACTCTCAAATCTAAATGAGAAAGACATCATACAAAGTGGATCTCGGAGACAAAAGCACCTACCACGTCAAAGGATTTGGACAAGCCCGTCAAGTTGGGATCAAAGTAATCATGTCTACCTACAATGTTTTATATGTACTATTTAGAAAAGAATCTTGTACTCAATACAAGGTTTAGAAGACAAAGGAAACAAGATAGCCTTCATGGATGGAAATGTGTTACTCATGGCATAAGAATTCCAACATAGAAGATGCTAGGGTTATCGGAAGTCGTGAAGGAATTTTGTACAGACTACTAGAACAAATGAAGAAGTTCTTGTACATGATGAAGTCAACCTTAATGAGCTTTGGCATAGAAGGCCGCCTATATCAATTATCAAGCATTACCTTTCCTCTAAAAAATGGTTGAAGGAATACCGTAATTGAAATCTCCTTACACATGAAGGAATTTGCAAGGATGTATTCTTGGGAAGAATATCAAGAAACCATTCCTAAGCGGCAACAACAGATCTAAGGAAACACTAGATCTAATGGTTACACACTCCGATGTTTTATGTCCAATGCTAGTAATATCTCTAGGAGGATCTCTCTACCACGAATCTTCATAGATGATTATTCAAGAAAGACGTGGCTACACCTACTGAAATCAAAAGACGAAGTATTCAAAGAAGTTCCAAGAATTCAAGGTAGAAATAGAAAACCTTACGAACAAGAAGACCAAGACATTAAGAACGTGATAATGGAGGAGAATACACCTCGAAGGAGTTCGCTACATTCTGCAAATCAGCAGGGATAAGGAGGGAGCCGATCGTCTTCGCTAATCCTCAACAAAACGATAGCAAAAGAAAGGAATCGCATCAATCAAAGAACGGTAAACTTATTGAAATCCATCAAGGTCTATCCATGTTTTATGGGGAGAAGCAAATTAAATGACGGCAATATATGTACAAAATGTAGTCTCATCGTGATATTGAAGGACACATGACACCGTATTAGCTATTTACCTAAGAAACCTAACGTAGAAAACTTAAGAATATTTAGATGTAAAGTTTATTCTCATATTCCAAAAGATAAAAGAAATAAACTAGAACCCTCAACTCAGGAAAGAAGGGGATATTCGTGGGATATAGTGATTCATCCAAAGCCTATAGAATATATATTCCAGAACAACACAAGATAGAAGTTAGTAGAGATGTAACGTTCAATGAAAAGATGGCCTTTAGGAAATCCATCGAAGAAATTATAGAAGAAGAGGAACTTGATGAACCAAATGAAGAAAACACAGAAAATGAAAATAACGAAAAGGATCAACCTGATCATCCTATGGAGCCATGTGAGAACATTGATTCAGATATCATACCAAAGACCAAGAAATGACCAGTTTGGCTTAAAGCTACATTACAAGACGTAGAAAGAATCAAGGTTCCAGAAGGAACATCCAGGAAGAGTAAAAGACCGAAAAGATTCTCAAGTTATGCAACATACATGACGAAGCTCCTAGATGAAGAACCTACCACATTTGAAGAAGTAGTCCAAAAGGGACAATGGAAAGAAGCTATGGCGGAAGAACATCAATCCATTATGAAAAATGAAGTATGGGAAATTGCACCCAGACCTAAAGAAAAATTAGTGGTAACCTCAAAATGGGTATACAAGATCAAACATGCAGCAAACGAAAGTGTGGATAAATATAAGGCAAGATTTGTGGCCAGAGGGTTCTCTCAGAAGGAGGGAGAAGATTATGACGAAACCTTTGCTCTGGTGGCAAGGTATACCTCCATCAGAGCTATCATATCTCTTGCCGCTTCCATGGGATGGAATCTACACCAGATGGATGTAAAGACAGCTTTCCTCAATGGAGCTATTGAAGAAGAAGTGTATATTGAACAACCTCAAGGACTCGAGGTACATTCCAGAGACACTCACGTTTGCAGATTGAAGAAAGCTCTATATGGAAGCAAGCAAGCTCCAAGGGCTTGGTACGCTAGAATGGACGGCTATCTAACAAGACTTGGTTTCTCCAAGAGTCATGCAAATCCAAACCTTTATTACAAAGTCGTGGATAACGCACCTGTGATTCTACTATTATATGTTGATGATCTATTCATAACAGGTGAAGAATCTCTAATTATCCAGTGCAAAAAGGAATTAGCCTCTGAATTTGATATGAAATATCTAGGTCTCATGCATTATTACTTGGGACTAGAAGTATGGCAGAAGCGTGGTGAAGTATTCCTTGGACAAGGAAAGTACGCAATAAAGATCCTTCAGAAGTTTGGAATGATGGACTGTAAGTCCATGGACACTCCTATGAATGTGGATATAAGAAAAGTGAAAGTCCCAGATTCCGATCCAGTAGATCCATCTCTATATTGACAGTTAATTGGATCATTGATGTATTTGGTAAATACTTGACCAGATATTTGCTTTGTTTAGGATAGCTGCAAAGCATGTCCTAAGATATATTCGTGGGATAATAAACTATGGCTTGAGATATACCGCATCCAATGATATTCAACTTCATGGATTCACAGACTCTGATTGGGCAGGAAGTGCAGAAGACAAAAAGAGTACTTCAGGTATGTGTTTCAGCTTGGGCTCCACTATGATATCTTGGGGCAACAGGAAACAGAAGTCTGTCGCACTCAGTACAACAGAAGCAGAGTATATGGCAGCTTGTGAAGCATGCACAGAAGCAGTATGGCTAAGGAAGTTAATCTCCGATTTATTTGATCAGACTCCATAATCGACCATAATATATTGTGATAATCAGAGTTGTATAAGATTATCAGAACATCCAGTGTTTCATGAAAGGTCGAAGCACATTGAGATCAAATACTACTTGATTCGAGATAAAGTCCAGGAAGGAGAGGTAAAGCTCGAGTATATCCCCACTGATGAGCAGACAACAGACATCCTTACAAAACCTCTATCCAGAATCAAGTTTGCATATTTCCGAGAGAAGATGGGGATCGTGGAAATAACTCCCTTAGCTGAAAGGGAAGATTCTCCAAGCTAGGTGAAGGTACGAAAAAATATTCTTGAAAATCATTTGTTTTTGTGATTTAAATAACTCTCCAGTTAGGAGGGAGCACTGAAAATATTATTTATCTTTGTAATTGAAAATTAGTCTAGATTGGACAGATTCTTTCCTGTTCGGAAAGTGGATTGATATTTTTGACGAACAGTGACTTTCCATTGTGGTTAACATGGGAAGTAGTCTGATTGCTGATGTATTATAGACAACGACTTCCCATTGTGGTTAACATGGGGAGTGGTCTAGGGCAGTCTCTTTTCTTGAGGGTTACTCAAGAAGACTGGCCTGCCTCGTCGGAAAACGATTTCTCGTTGTGGTTAACATGAGGAATGGTCCATTTTGGAGGTTGATGCAGGAAAATCTTTTCCTCTTGTGGTTAACGGAGGAAATGGTCTGGACAATCATTCCTTAGGGTTATACATTCTCTCCAGGGTGCACTTTGATTAGTGTAGGAGGAATGACCTAGGGTGGGGAATGGTCCAGTCTCAGCAATTAGGGACAAACATTCCTTAGGGTTGTACATTCTCTCCAAGATGCACTTTGATTAATGTAGGAGGAATGGCCCAGGGTGGGGAATGGTCCAAACATTCCTTAGGGTTTATACATTTTGTCCAGGGTGCACTTTGACTAGTGTAGGAAGAATGGCCCAGGGTGAGGAATGGTCCAGGCTTAGAAATAAAAAATAATCCTTCTTCCTTGTTTGAGAAGAATGGGGCAGATAGCCCATTGCTGATGTTCTATACTGAGGGCAAATATTCTTTCATATCTCACAGACGTGAGTGAAAGATTGGCCCATATGATTCAATTTTTATCATAACATTGTTTCTATGCAGGTTGCTATCAAATGTTTGTTATGAAGAATATATGACAGTAGATGTAAACTACTGTGGTGGATATTTTCCACTGTTCATGAGGCATATATTCTTTCAGAACACAGAGATGTGAGTGAAGGATTGGCCCAGAGACTACTTGTCTCCAGACAATAGAGATATACTATTGTGGTGGATTTGTTCCACTGTTTGTGACTATGTGTCACGGTTTGAGTAGTTGCGTACTACCTGAATAGACACAGGTGTGTTCTATCAATTGATATTGTACCAGTTGTCATAGGAGATTATCCAGTTGGATAATAATGACGGTGCTCGTGTTGCTACCAATTGAATGGTCTGTTGTGCTCAAGACCATACCTCCCTAGCTAGGAGGGAGTGTTAATATTATGGTAGCTTCGGGAGGTATGAACCTCTATTGTGACCTATGACGAGATTAGAATACTCCAGAAGGAAGCAAAGAAATGAAGAAAACCCTAAACAGGTTGTCGGCTGCAGAAATATATTTAATATCAATTTATTAATACGCAGAAGGAGAAGTCAACCCCGGTTAAACTACCCAGAATACTATAAATATAGGGCGCCAATTCTCATTATTCTCATCTTAGCAGTTGTAGAGTGAACTGGATCTACGCAGGTGCAGTTGTAGCTTGTGCACAAGTTTCTGGGAAGGTGTGCACTAGCCTCTGGGAGGGATTATCTGATCAGCTTGGGTTCTATTCTTGCTTGGTGCATTAGCCTATCTTGGCTATTGGATTGCTACCAGGATTCTCTTCTCTGTCAAAGGTCAAGGTGCTCGGAGGGTGGCTTCGGCCTGTGGTTGGGTGACGAGGGTATCGTCAATGGAAAAACAAGCACAATCTTCTATATTCTAACAGTTTTCACCATTGTCTAGGTTGTTATCATGATGTTCCTCATTCACAGTGTCCATAGACATGTAATTTGACACCAAGATGGATGAGAAGGGCATTGCTGATGGGTTACATTTCACTTGATATAGAAAAGAATAATAAAATGTATTTGACATCAAATTTGGCATTTGGCATATAAGCTAAAGAAAATTTGTATTATCTGGTACAACTCCTCAAGGTATGTTTCTTATAATTTTATAATTTCCCATATACATAGATGATTGTGATTGTAATGTATTACATATAATCAAACAAAACAACATAAGTTATCCTTGTTTCTTTAACCCTTATGGGTTCCCCACAAAACTTTGTGCAAGATCTATTTTAGAGATGGTATATGCAAGATCTATTTTAAAGATGGTATACACACTTAATTAGTACTATGCACACTCATTTACTAACCCCCTTATGGGTTCCCCACAAACTTTGTGCAAGATCTATTTTAGTGAGAATATATATCACTTTAGTAGTACTATGCACACTCATTTACTAATAACTTATGTGTAGCTTTTAAATAAGGTAAGGTTTTGAAAAATAAAGGTAGGTGTTAAGTTGGATGGAACACAAACTTTCATTTAGAGGATGTTCTTATATGTACATTAGTGTAGTTATTTGAATTCATCTTTTATTTATGGAATGAAGTTAATTTTTTTAATATCTTTGTTTTAATGAATGGACATCAATTTATGTTTCGATGTATCGAAAATGTCTCTCAATTGTTTTGTTGGAAATATTGGTATATTTTTTATCTCAAAGTTAATGTAAACTTTTTATAACACAATATTTGAATTTTAGAAAGCTCTTTATATAGTTTTTCAACATGAATGGTTTCATAAAATTATATCGATTTTTTTTTGTTTTTATTGTTAGCCTTCCCTTAAAGGATTCCTTAAGGGGAACTAATAGTTGTTAACTTGATGCTAGTAAGCTACGCAAACAAGTGCAAGGATTGCTTCCTTCCATTAAAAATGAAAACAAAATTGAAGATGCAACATAGTGGTGTAGCAGGGAAGAGAAATGGACCCAAACAATGCTTGACCACTTTGTGCTTAGCCTCATGCTACACACAATAAGGAAATCAACAAATACATACATTCATACAAAAGATAAACTACAAGTTAGAAAGGAATGCTAAAAAAGGTCGACCTAATCTCTTTATCATATCAATAGATAATATTAAATGTGAATGAATGTTGTTTTTCTGAATGTAGAATTGGATTCAGTGTGCTGAAAAACCCCTGGGTCACTCAGATTATACAGAATTAACCACTTAAATATGCAAATCCAACAATTTCTCACTGGATTTCGGGTAAAATTAAAGAGAAAATATCCTCGAAAAAGGACCAAAACATAGAACAGTTAGACTACATCCATGTGAATGCGTGTTTCTTTGGTTCGTGGGGCCTTTTCAACCTTCTCTCATTGATCTGTAAACAAGGGACTTATAGCCCAGTCACTTCACCAACATAGATCATCTATGGAATTTACTTCTAGTTTTTGTTCTTCGTGTAATATAGTTTTCTCTATCTTCAACGATGGCTATATGGATTCTGTTCATGGTATAGTTACTAGTGTAAACTACCAAACAACTATGTTTAGGATTAGAGATATGGCTTAGTCTTTGGTGTAACTTGCATGCAACAACCATTTAATAATGAAAAAATAATCAGGACAATAAAAACCAAGACTTTGTCAATACTTAAATCCAATCTCAAAACCCAACTCTTTAAGATTACAAGAATGGTTTTGATGCCAATAAAAAATTACCACTACTCAATGCTACTCAATGTTCAACCAACTCTCTACATCTGTGGGAAAGAATTTATAGCCTACTATTAATGGTTTAATATATGTATTGGGGAGCTTGAATCAATGTTTATTTTGTTAAGTTTTGATGGCTTAGCTCATGCAGATGTAGTTTAATTCATTTTATCATTAGTTGAACCATAACTACTGCAACAACAATAGCACTAGCTGTAGTAAACCAAGATCAAAAGAAGAATAACCATGCACAAAAAACACCAGAAAATATCCTGGGAAAAACCCAACAATCCTTTGCTATATTGCCAAGAGAAGATCCACCATGCACCACCAAACCTAGCACACAATAGGGTGTTGTTATGACTTAGAGACTTAGCTCCTAGAGAACTACGAATTGCAGTCCTCATAATTTCAGACCTCAACTTCTAAAATTGTGAGATGACAAGTGAGTAATCCATAATGGGGATTCACTCTTTATTTATACAAAACCTATCACATCAAATGATGTGTCTATTGGCACAATAGGGTCAACCTATACAAATTAATAATATAATTAATAATTACACAAAATTAATTATCTTACATATGGTGGGGCTGACTTGTACCCTTTACATCACAAATTAGGGTTACAAGTAAATCTTACTCTGAGACAATATAGCAAGGATCTCACACGTCCACTCGTGCTAAGCCATTAGGGACACATGCACCTGTGCTCAGCCACAGGGACGTCATACTCAACAGATCACTCAACTGAGTCCACAGGAGTACCATCTGGAGTACCATCTCAAGCCAACTCAACTAAGTCCATAGGAGTATAAGGCAGGAGACCATCTCAAGCTGACTCAACTCAGTCCAGAGGAGTACAAGGCAGGAGACCATCTCAAGTCATCTCAACTCAGTCCAGAGGGGTAGACAAGAGACCACACATCATAACCAACTCAGTCCAGAGTCTGACGCACACCCATCACACGGGCACACATCGTCTCAACTCAGTCCAGAGGAGAACGACACACCCATCACATGGGCACTCTCACAGATCGAATCAACTCAGTCCAGAGGAGAATGACCTGGAGAATGTCACACAACGCTGCAATCATCAACACTCCCTCTCAGCGAGGGAGGCATTCTCCACCAGGCCAAGTCTCACGAAAGTACTCAAACTTCATCCTGGCAAGCGGTTTGGTGAAGACATCTACAACCTGCTCGTGTGTAGAAAGGTATTGTACGTGTACTACTTTCCTCTGCACCATATCTCTAATGTAATGGTATTTGATCTCAATGTGTTTCGATTTATCGTGAAACACATGATTCTCTGAGAGCTTCACACAACTCTGGTTATCACAATGGAGAACAGTGGAATCCATCTTATGATCAAGTAAATTTGCAAGGAGCTTGTGAAGCCACACTGCTTCGTGGATTTCCACACATAACACCATGTACTCTGCTTCTGCTGTACTCAAAGCCACAGAGCTCTTGTTTCTTGTTGCACTAGGAAACCATGGAAGACAACAACCGAATGTGCTCTTCCAGTCCATTGCACTCCCTGCCTAGTCTGCATTGGCATATCCCTGCAATCTCATGTCTACACCAGAGGCATATCTCAGGCCATATCCAACTGTGCCTCATAGATATCTCAATACATGCTTCGCTGCTATCCAGTGAGTCTGTCTCGACTGACTCATAAGCTGACTGAGTACATTCATTGCATAACATTTATCAGGTCTGGTGTTAACCAGATACATCAATGATCCAATCAACTTGTCGATAAAGATGTGGATCAATATCGTCTGAATCAATAGAAGCCTCATTCATTTTCTTCAGATCCATCACCATCAGTGTAGGCATGGATTTTCAGTGTGTCATATCGAATTTCTTCAATATCTCCACTGTATATTTTCCTTGACTCAGGAAAATCTCATCAGTGCTATGCCATACTTCTAGTCCCAAGAACTAGTGCATCATGCCCAGATCCTTCATCTCGAATTCATAAGTCAATTCTCGCTTGCATTCAACAATAAGGCTTTCTGAATCGGTGAGGAATAAATCATCAACATACATGACCAAAATTAGGCACTCGTCACCAACAATATGATAGTATAGGTTTGGATCAACAACAGTCTTGTTGAAGCCCAAACTCATCAGGAATCCATCCATCTTGTACCAAGCACAAGGTGCATGTTTTAATCCATACAGGGATTTCTTCAACATGCACACATGAGACTTCTGCTCATGTATCACGAATCCATCTGGTTGCTCGATGTAAACTTCTTCCTCAATATCACCATTGAGAAAGATTGTCTTTACATCCATCTGATGTAGTCTCCAACCCATTGATGCAGCTAGGGAAATGATCGTACAGATGGAAGTTTATCGGGTTACAAGAGAAAATGTCTCCTCTTAATCAATTCCCTCCACCTGAGAGAATCCTCTGGCCACAAATATCTCTTTGTACTTCTCAACACTTCCATCAGTTGCATGCTTGATCTTATAGATTCATTTGGAAGTCACTACAGACTTCCCTTCTGGTCTTGGAACAATATCCCACACATCATTCTTGATGATGGACTGATACTCTTCTGTCATGGCATCTTGCCATACATGTTGTCCTGCTGCTTCTCCATGACAAGAAGGCTCAGTATCAATGATGTGGCTCATGGCTGAAATGTAGCTCAAAAATCTATGTGGTTTCTTGCTCTCTCGGAATGTATCACGAGGAGTTGAATGTCCCTCTGCCTCCAACAGAGTCTTGTCGAGCCCGCGTAGGCTTCTCCCGACCTACTGCCAATGTCTCTGGGAATCATCAGTTGGAGCTATAGGATCAACTTGATCAACTGGATCAATAACTGTCTCCCTCTGAACCGCTGAAGGGGAGAAGGTATTGTCTCTTCCTTCTTCTCAAATAGTTTGACTCCCTCTAATTCATGTGACTCCCTCTGAAGTCGGAATCATGAACATCTTCCTTTTCCTGTGTTGCTAACTTGGAGACATCCCATGTCTTCTCAGGTCCTTTACTATCTCTACAGTATTATGTTGGCCTCCCGTACTAGGATAATAACCAAGATGACCTCCCATAGGGATAACAATCAAAATGGCCTCCTGTACTAGGATAATAACCAACCAACACAAATGCACTCTCGTACTAGGGATAATAGCTCTTTAATAATAAGAAATATGGCCTCCCGTAGGGATAAAAACCAACATGGCCTCCTATACTAGGATAATAACCAAGATGGCCTCCCAAAGGGATAACAACCAAAATGGCCTCTTGTACTAGAGTAATAACCAAGATGGCCTCCTGAAGGGATAATGACCAACCAAACAAAACATTTGGACTCCCGCACCAGGGATAATGGTCCAAGTCATGAGGGATCCCACACGAGGGATAATACCCTTCATCATCAAAAGCAAACTACTACAGAGTAATGATGAAGTCAATTAAGGAAAGTAGTACAAGACTTACCTTCGTTTGCAATCATGCTCAATCTTTCTTTCGATCATCCTGAGAAAGATGAGATAGAGAAGAACTCCTCATTGTTCTTGCTTGCATTCCTTGAATTCTTTTGAGGTGGCTAATGTTGCTTCCCTTGTGCATCACTAGCTGCAAGCCTAGTCTCATAGTGACAAGGGCTTGAACCCTTTCACATTACTAGCTGCAAGTCTAGTCTCATAGTGACTAGGGCTGCAAGTCTAGTCTCTTCACTAGAGCTTGAATATAACCCACATTCAAAAAGTCACCTCAAGGATCAATTTTGAAATCAATAGATTTTTCAACATACCTCTCACATCAACTATCTTCAAGCTTTCATCATTCTGGGCAGTACTTCATGTTTGATGATTTTACAAGTGGATGGCACATTCATTTTTAATCTTCAGCAATTTTCTGTCACAAAATCTTCATTGTTGCCTTAGATCTGGTCTTGTGTTTTCTTTAGAATAAGCCTCGGTATAGGCCTGAAACAGACTTCAAGGATTTATAAAAGCTTAAAAATTTGTCTTTCAATGTTTAGATATTATGTCTTAATGTTTTCATGAAATTTTCTTCAAAAGAGGGACCTCAACCCTCGTCTGGAACTTGCCAAGGTTACTTATAGAAATCTGCCTCTTCTGACTGTCCAAAGAACCCCTTGAAGTTCTCTGAAATTCTTACTAGGATAAGTATCAGAACATGCCTCAATTGCAACAAACAACCCTGGTAAAAATCGCCTTGATATCTACTACAGTACATGCCTCAGATCCACCCAAAAGACTATAAAAAATCAGACCTCAAATCCGCACAAATGACTATCCCAAATTTGACCTTATAACCTTCCTTAAAACAAACTTTAAGTTCGCCTTTTTTTTCCAGAAATTTCTGCCTTTCTGCCTCAGATACTGGGGCATATTATCTCAAGAAAAAACTCGGCCTAACATACTGTACGTAGAGTCTGCCTCAGATTTGTTGTTGAATGCACCTTAGATCTACCTTAAGAACTGTCTCAAAATAGGCCTGAAAATTCACCCTTAACTGCCTCAGACTTGCACCTTATCTCTACCACAGATTAGGCCTTAGAACAGGCCTACAATTCATTAAGTGTAACCCAAAAAATTGCCTCAGATCAGCCTCATATTTTCGCTGCCTCAGAAAGACAGAAGCTACTACAGGTCTGCAATTTTGATCAGGTTTGCAGTTAAGAGGGTTGTTAGGCACATTCTAGTTGCGACAACCCTAGAGGGGCTGCAGTCTCCTTTTTGGACCTTCAATGGGGCTCGACCAAGCCTAGTAGGCCTGCGGACAACCTCATACTTCACTTCAGAAATTTAAGGGAGATTGAACCCTTCCTTTAAACTTACAATAGAGGTTTAGTAGCCCTCACCTTCCCACAACCTTCATTTACTTGTTGTGCAGTAGTCATCTTCAAGTACTTCTCTGATACCATGTTAAGTTTTGATGGCTTAGCTCATGTAGATGTAGTTTAATTCATTTTATCATTAGTTGAACCATAACTACTTCAACAACAATAACACTAGCTGTGGTAAACCAAGATCACAAGAAGAATAACCATGCACAAAAGACACCAGAAAATATCCTGGGAAACCCCGTCTCAATCAAGGGAAAAACCCAACAATCCTTTGCTATACTGCCAAGAGAAGATCCACCATCCACCACCAAACCTACCACACAATAGGATGTTGTTATGAATGAGAAAATTGGCTCCTAGAGAACTGTGAATTGTAGTCCTCATAATTTTAGACCTCAACTTCTGAAATTGCGAGATGACAAGTGAGTAATCCACAATGGGGATTCACTCTTTATTTATACAAAACCTATCACATCAAATGATGTGTCTATTGGCACAATAGGGCCGACCTGTACAACTTAATAATATAATTAATAATTACACAATATTAATTATCTTACATGGTGGGGCCGACTTGTACCCTTCACATCACAAATTAGGGTTACAAGTAAATCTTACTCTCAGACAATATAGCAAGGATCTCACACGTCAACTAGTGCTCAACCACTAGGGACACATCCACCTGTGCTCAGCCATAGGGACTCCATACTCAACATGTTATCACATAATCATGTGTGGGGGGTGTTTTGCCTTTGGAAAAGGCACCAGAGCGAAAAAGTGGTGAAGAATGGGTCAAGAACACACTTATCCTAAGTTTGGGGGACGTGCATGCTCAAATCTGTAGCAAAGATTCAATTCTGGAACCCCCCCGCTCTTCTGTCTTTAACGAGGGGGGTGGGGGGGGGAGGTTCGATATGGGCGGTTTTCCAATGGGGCCCCCACTAACGTGGCATCCTCTCAAGCAGTTGGGCCCCCCAAGCCTCTTACCACTTACCTTCCCTTGTTTACCGCCTTCACCTCCTTCTGTCATGTGTCTTCCACCCAACGTCTCTCCTTCCCCCTATCACTTCTCCCGCTCCAGTTCCTCCTCTCACCTCCTCGCACCTATTTTCCACCCAGCGCTATCTTGGCCCACCTCATACTCGTTTTCCCTCTCCTGTCCCGACACCTGTACCCCCCTCGCTCCGTGCCACTTCTACCTGTGTTGTGTCCCCACTCGCTAACCTGTCACACTGTGACCTCCTCATCACCTCCTCATGACGCTTCACCTCATCGTCCAAGGTCCCAACCTCAATGGCCCCTGCACTTGGCCACCTTTGTCCGATTTTCTCGTGCCATGACTTCGTCAGGATCTCGTTCATGACCGATTGCCGAGTCCCTCCGCGAAGATCCAGCTCAGATTCCAGAAGGAAGAAAGTGGCCCCCGTGTCCTCTAGGTGCCAAGTTTGACTCACGCCAGTTCTGATCCCGAGAAAACAGTTATTATAGCAGGTGGTGGTGGTTGAATGTCGTCTCCTTCCATAAATAGAAAGCCGGAAAGGGACAGGTGCAGAGGCAGACTATCAGTCCAACTTGACAGAAGTTGCGTCTGGCAGCCAACTGCATGCGCAGCCTGACAGGGAAGCTCGTCAACGCAAAACATTAAACCCATGCTATGATCGCATCTTCAGCAGACTGTGCCATTTCCTAATATATATAGGCATTTTTTCCACTTTTGTTAGGGTCATCGATGGTTGATCTAGGCTCCTGATTGTAAAGTTTGATGAAGCACTGGTTGCTCTAGTTATGTATTAGCATCTGAGACTTCCTGTTTAATGGAAGTCAACTTCTTGCCATCTCTCTGTAAACTCTGTAGTAAGACACTCGGAATTGGAGGATGCAGTTGAGGGTTGTGATGTTGTAGGATGATGCATGGTTGATCACTGCAATATTTACACCAGTTTTAGTCAGTTTCCTGTGTTACCTTTCCCTCTCACACTGAATAGCTTGGAATTGGAGGATCTAGTCAAGCTGTTACAACAGTATTGTGATGCTCAGAATTGGAAGATCCAATCAAGCCATCACAGTGTTGTTATAGCTGTGTCAGTTCGACATATTTTAGTGTCTTGTTTTTCTTCCTCGAGTTGTTGGAAGGCCAGATGCCCATAGCAGTTTCGTTCATCTTCTCACCAAGTCTTCCATCTACTCACCTTAAATCCAACTTCCTCACTGAAGTTAAATCAGGACGTCACCTGCTCGTGCATGCATGGCCTAGTTTTCCGAGTTAAACGATATTCTCCTGGGTCTGCATCTATTCGACCACCTTAATTCAATTATCGTGACATATAAAAATGATGGGTATCAGGTTTACTCCTTCCGCAATCCAGGAGTGACTTCTGGTGCTAACATTTCTAGCACCATTTTCGGGGACGAAGTTGAAGATCTTCCCCAGGATTGAACGACATTGAGCCTCTGATTCTGAAGATGCATCAGGCATCAGAGCCCTACAAGATTGCTACTGTGCACCTGGCGGCTCCATTGTGACGACTCCACTGGGGTGAACCTATTGTTTCAATTGTGGCTTCCAGAGGTAGGCATACAAGGTCTACTCCTCTGTTGGCCTTGAAAACACCTGAAGCGGATCCAAAGAAGCTTATCAGAAAGGGAAAGGCTCTCAGAGAAGGAGCTTCAGTTGCTGAACTAGGTATTTCTGATAATTCTTATTCCCTTTTGTTAGAAACTCCGATATCTACTTCTCATTTTCCTATCAGACCTCTTGTTGGAGTTTCTCGTTTGTTAAATTTTGGGAGTGTTCCTGTTGAGTTTTCTCCTCCTGGTCTTGGATTAGAGGGAGAAATCTTTGTCACTCCTATTTCCCCTGATGTTGCAGCCTGGTCTAGACCCAGAACTTCTAAAGATTTTCCTACCCCATGCTTTACAATTCCTTCTCCTATTAGTGTTGCTACTAATGTGCCAACACCAACCTCTGTTCCCTCTAGCCCTGCAACCTTCTCTTCAAATCCTTTGTTGTTTCCTTTTCCTCCCGCAAGCTTAGTTCTGGCTTCCCCTGTTCGAACTCCCTCTCCTCCAAGTTCTTCTCCACCTAATATCACTATGGCAGGTGCTCATCCCCCTAATATCAGAATGAATGCCATAGTGGCTACAAGGTATGCCCCTCTAGTCCTACCTTAGCCAATGAATCCTCTCCCTGCTGGAGATTATTTCAAGTATATGCCTAAGTTCACTGGGGAGGAGGACATAATTGTTGAAGAGCACCTTGCTGCCTTCTACAGTTATGAAGACAACCTGAACATTGAAAATCAAGATGTCTGGATGAGAGTCTTCGTCCAGAGCCTAGATGGTGAGGTTAGGAAATGGTTTAGGGGACTGACCCCTGGATCTATCATTGGGATTGAAGCTCTAAATAATGCATTCTTGAGACAGTGGGGAGATAAGAAAGACTTCATGTATTATATGACAAAGTTTGGGTCCTTGAAGAGAAAGGAAGGAGAGTTTGTCTCTGACTTCTCCAAAAGATTCAATAAGATGTATAACAAGATCCCTGCTAAAATAAAACCATTAGAAGCCTCTGCCAAAATCACTTATGCTAGTGCCTTTGACCCTGATTTCTGCCTCCTGCTTAGAGAAAGAAGAGCTACTTCCTTGGCTAACATGCAAGATGCAGCCCTGGAAGTAGAATCCAATGTGTTGGCAGTTAATAAGCTCAGAGGAAAATTTGACAGAGACAAGGGAAGAGGGAGATCCGAGGCCTCAACCTTTGGTTCTCCTATATCTCACCCTCAAGTAGATGAATTGACCAAGATAGTAAAGTCTATGTCTACAAAGATGGAGAAAATTAAAATGGAGGGGAAGCAGACATATAGAAATCCCCAAAACATTGATAACAGAGGAAACTTCAGAAGGCCGAACAACCATGCTCCTCAGATTATGCCAAGGGAACAAAGGAACAGAGATATGGATGATCAAGGATTCAAGCCCCTCTCTAAAACAACCTAGTTGATGATGAAGAGAAGGAGGAAGAGGAGTTGGACCCTGAAATTCATTGTATTGAAGACACCTCCCCTTTTCCCCATTTGACTCAATCTGCATATGAAGAATCCCTCATGAACAATCAAATAAATGAGTCGAGTAAAGGGAGGAAAGACAGTAGTAGCCCCAATAAATATAACCTCATGTCAAAGAAGAAAGAAGGGAAGTCTGACATTCCTGATCAACCTCTCATAACAGAAAAGCCTGTGAAGCCTGCAACAAACACTGCTAAGGAAAAGAAAACTCAGAATCCCTTGCCCATAACCAAAGACCCTGACCCAGAGGTGGGAGAAATTCTGAAGCCTCCTTCCTCCTTTAACTTTGAGCATGAAATGCAAAAAATCAAAATCCTTATCCCCCTTTCAGAGTTGGTTAAACATGAATATTTCAAAAGGTCCCTCTCTAAACTGATGCAGTCCGAGCCACCTCATCTTTCCACAGACTCAATGAATCTCCAAGATGAAAATCCCGCAATCATCTTAGGCCCTATGGTAGAAGATAGAGAGGATTCATCCCCTCCCTTCTACACGTCCCTAAACATACATGATAAGGTGTTGCATAATTTCCTGATGGATTCAGGGGCTTCCCATAACCTCATGCCTAAAATAGTTATGGAAGAACTCGGGCTGGAAGTAACAAAGGTCTATCATGATTTGTACTCCTTCGATTCAAGGAGGGTGCAATGTCTTGGAGTCATCAAAGATATGGTGGTGACCTTGTTTCAGTTTCCCATGAAAAGTGTGGTCATGGACATTGTGGTAGTTGATGTTCCTCCCAAATTTGGCATGCTATTGTCAAGATCTTGGATTAAAAAGCTTGGGGGGACATTACAAATGGATCTAACATATGCTACCATCCTAGTCTTTGGAGGGGAACACAAAAGACTGTACAGAGAAGCTCAGCTGGCCTACATTGTCAGTGATGAGGCAGATCCCACCAATCATCCCATCTTTTCCCTTGATATTGATTTGGGATCTAGCTTGTTGTAGCTCACCAACACCCCTGAGGTTCCTATTCAAATCAGAAAGCAACCAATTCCCACCCATGGAAGTCCTCCCTCAATCACCTCTGTATGGAAAATGTTCTTTGACGAGGCTTCTTCTAAAGATGGTGTTGCTACTGGGATAGTTTTTGTTTCCCCTGCTCAAGAAACCATATCCCTGTCATACAAACTAGAGTTTGAAGCTACCAACAATGTGGCAGAGTATGAAGCTCTTGTTCTGGGCTTGAGGGCTGCAAAGGACATGAGGATTAAATAAATAGTTGTGTTTGGAGATGCTGAGCTGATCATTCAACAGATAAAAAATGTTTACCAGGCCAAACACCCTCGGTTTAGGAGTTATAGAAATGAAGCTTGGGACCTCATTGATAGTTTTTTCCTAGCTTTCAATATATCATTTATTCCAAGAGGAGAAAACATTGTGGCTGATTCCCTGGCCACTTTAGCGAGCAATTTCAGAGTGCCTCTGCCACCAAAGCTCAGGTATGATACAGAAGTAAAGTACATGCCCTCCATAGCTGACAATGTCAAGCATTGGAAGGTTCTTACGGATGATCTTGAAATCAAAAGATTCCTAGAGATTGTTGAGGAGTTTTCAACACTACACATTGATCAAGACCCCACTTTTGAAGCCGACCCTTATATTGATGATCTTCTAAGCAAGATTTTTGATCATCATATTGTTCAACTACCTAGCAATCACATTCCAAAGGGACTGGTTCCTTTGGAAAGGCTTTTTGATAGAAATGATGTAGCAATAAAAGGCCAAATCTCAAAAGATAATGCTGATACAACTGAGTGTAACATTGACACAAAGGAGGAGCCAAAGTTTGTCAGGTTGTCAAGCAGCTTGACAAGAGAGCAGAGGACCGAGTATGATGAGTTATTAAGGGAATTTGCTGATGTATTTACTTGGACCTATGAAGACCTCAAGACTTATGACACAATTGTCATTGATCATAAGAGCTCCCTGAGAGAGGAGGCCAAGCCATTTAGGTAGAAGCGAAGACAGATCAATCCTATGTTGCTTCCTGTCATGGAGAGAGAAGTAAAGAAGTTGTTGGATGCCCAGATCATAGTCCCTTTGAGATATTCTGAATGGGTGGCCAATCTGGTCCCAGTGAGAAAGAAAAGTGGAGAGATCAGACTTTGTGTTGATTTCATAAATCTGAATAGAATCTCAAAGAAGGACAATTACCCCTTACCAAAGATGGAGAATATCTTACAAAGGGTAACTGGTGCATCAAGGATATCCATGATTGATGACTTTTCTAGTTACAATTAGATATCAGTCTTGCCTAAGGACAGAGAAAAAACAACCTTCACCACTCCTTGGGGCACATTCATGTATGCCAAAATGCCCTTTGGATTGATGAATGCAAGGGCAACGTTTCAGCGAGCCATGGACATAACTTTCATCGGGGAGAGGGATCAGTTCATGGTCATCTATCTGGATGACATCACAGTCTTCTCCAAGTCTGACAGAGAGCACCATGAACATTTAAAAAGGGTTTTCCTGAAATGCAGGAAGTTTGGCCTCTCCTTGAATCCCAAGAAGTCTTTGTTTGCCATGGAGGGAAAGTTGTTGGGCCACATAGTATCAACTGAAGGGGTCATGATTGATCCCAACTAAGTCGAAGCAATCCAAACCCTATCACTCCCAAGATCCAGAAAAGAAGTCTAGGCTTTCCTGGGAAAAATTAATTTTCTGAGGAGGTTTGTTTCCAACTTTGTTGAGATGGTAAAGCTTATAACAACCATGTTGAAGAAAGGAAATGAAGTTAAATGGACTGATGAGTCTTGAAATTCATTTGATCAGATAAAGAAAGCATTGACTGAAGCTCTTGTGCTGATCAGTCCCGATTACTCAAATGATTTCCTTATTTTCTCTTTTGCTTCATTCGATACTGTTGCAACTGTATTATTGCAGGAAAAATGATGAGGGTTTGGAGCAACCCATTTCTTTCTTCAGTCTTGCATTGAGAGATGCAGAGATCAAATATGACATTATGGATAAGCAGGCTTATGCCTTGGTGAAAGATCTCAAAGCTTTCAGAGTCTATGCCTTGCATTCAAAAATCATTGCATATGTCCCTTCAACTGCTGTGAAGGAGATCCTCATTTAGACATAGATGGAAGGAGGAGAAAATGGATCACCAAGATCCTTGAATTTGACCTGGAGATAAAGCCCACCAAATTGATCAAAGGTCAAGGCTTGGCCAAGTTGTTGGCTGAAGCAAATTGTAGAGCTTTGGGGGTAAACTTTGCCGAAGAATGCTTAGAAGATCAACAGGCCAAACGGTTTGATACAAATGTTCAGGCAGACCCCCCATTAACAGGATGTCCTTGGTACAAGGATGTCATATATTTTCTACAAAAGTTAAAGCCTCCTGATGGAATGGGGAAGAGAAAGCAAAGGGCCTTAAAACTCAAAGAAATCAAATATTGCCTCATTGACCAAATCTTATATTGGAAAGACTCCTTAGGAGTGCTTCTGAGATGTCTGGATCCACAGGAGGCCTAGAGATTTATGTTTGATTTCCATAGCGGCCTATGTGGGGGAGACCATTTCTGGAAGACCACATCTTACAAAATCCTCAGGGTTGGGTACTACTAGCCCACTTTATTCACTAATGTCTGCAGAGAGATCAGAGCCTGCATCAAATGTCAAAATTTCTCAGGGAAGCAACAACTCAAATATCTTCCACTAAAGCCTGTAGTAGCTTCAACACCCTTTCAGCAATGGGGTTGGACTTCATTAGGGAGATTCATCCCGCTTCAAGTGGTCACCACAGGTGGATCCTAACTGCAACAGATTATTTCACCAAATGGATAGAGGCCATCCCAACCAGAAGTGCTTCACACAAGGTAATCATCAGCTTCCTGGAGGATATTATAGCAAGGTTTGGTTGCCCAGACATGATCATTACTGATAATGTTGCTTCCTTCAAGTATGAGCCTTTGATCAAGTTCTGTGAGCAATTTGGGATTTCACTTATTCACTCCACTCCTTATTATCCCCAAGGCAATGGACTGGCAGAGTCTTCTAACAAAAGCTTGTTCAAGCTTATTAAAAGATTGTTAGAAGACAATAAGAAGGCTTGGGATTCAAAGCTAAAATTCGCTCTGTGGGCTGATCTAGTCGCACCAAAGAGGTCCTTAGGCACCTCCCCCTTTCAACTTGTTTATGGGACAAAAGTTGTATTTCCCTCTCAGCTAGCTCTACCAATAGAAAAATTATTTTAGGAGTGTCAAGAAGAGCCTGATAATATGATCAGGAGAATTCATCAACTGGTGGGGGTCCAACAGACTAGAGAGCAGGTGGTGGACATAGCTTATGATTATCAGCAGAAGATTAAGCAGGCTTTTGACAGGAAGGTCAGAAAAGAGAATTTCCAGCTAGGAGAGTTGGTATTAAAGTGGGATGCTCGTAAGCAGGACAAGGGCTAGCACAACAAGTTTGAAGCCCTATGGGTCGAGCCCTTCAAAATCTCTGAAGTATTTTCAAATAATACCTACAGGTTGCAGGATTTGGAGGGTGAGGAAGTTTTCAATGGCCCTGTGAACGGGTATTTTCTGAAGAAGTTTTTCTTTTGAGCCATACGTGGCTCTCCTGTATTTGTAAATATTTTTCTTCTGTTTGTTTTCGGTTTTAATAAGTGACTCCATAGCCCAACAACAAGGCAATGAAGCTGCAAAAGAGTTCTTGGCATCTCATAGAGAGCAAGCCATCCCCCATGGAGTGTAATGTTATCACAAAATCATGCGTGGGGGGTGTTTTTCCTTTGGAAAAGGAACCAAGGCGAAAAAGTGGTGAAGAGTGGGTCAAGAACACACTTATCCTAAGTTTGGGGGCGCATGAGCGCCTTGTGCTATGCAATGCACAGATCTGGACGACTAGGACGTGCATGCTCAAATC
>SNQJ01S0071408.1:0-34765 GCA_010110895.2 Picea sitchensis | reverse complement strand
CATTCGGCGGGGATGGATGCTGCGGACTGTATTGCTAAGCCAGTTGTATTGGCCGAGAGCCATTGCATTGTGCCGTGAGCAGAATTTCTATGCACTGTGGTATTTGCTGTGCACTGTGGTATTGGCTGTGAGCCTGTTGTATTCTTTGTGGACTGTTGGCTTGCTGGGAGCAAGGAACAAAGTGTTTTGGACTATGGCTTTTGATCAGGGGACGCACCGAGTTGCTGGAGGTTTTGGGCATGAAGGGCCAGGATATCCGTAGATATCCTGGAGCTAGGTAGTTTTCCTAGTTGGCAGGGAGGACAGTAGTTTTGGGCAGTTATTTTCCTGTTTGTGGCAGGGTTGATCTGTGTAGCAGGGAGCATAAAGGCAGCAACAAAGCAAAGAGGCAACATAAATTAGCATAAGATCCAGGTACTTGTTAAGTTATGTATTTATTTCCTACTGTACATCATTTAGTATTTATTGATAAATCTAGTTACTGAAGTTGTTGTTATAAAAGTCAATATTATGTTATGAAGTTTTGTTTCAGTTTACTTTCTAAAAATGTTTAGAAAACTTAATGACCCTTAGTAATATATGGGCATTACATTTGATGTGTTTCTCTATTTTCTTTTCGATAAAGGATTTAAATTCTTTAAACTTATCAAATGTGTCACTTTTCTCTTTAAGGAAATAGATCCAACATTTTCTAGAGCAATTATCAATAAAAATGACATAATACAAGAAACCACTAAGAGAGGGAGATGACATGGGACCACACACATCATAATGAACAAGATATAAGATGCCCTGAGATCTATTGTCACTGCTAGGAAATGTTTTCTTTATTTTTTATTTTTTACCAAGCATGCATCCTTTACAAATTTCATTTTTACTAAAATAAATAGAGGGCATGCCACATACCATATTCTGCATATTTGGAAGTACTTTGTAATGAATATGTCCAAGCCTTATGTGCCACAACTCGCTGGAGCTAGTCGCATCATGAGCTAATGCCTGAACTAATTGTCTTGTCACAACATACAACCCTCCTCTGTGAGTCCCAATAGGTTATGTTGTACTCAGGTGGCTATCTTTAGCCCACAAAAGTTCCTTCACATCCTTGAAGATCACCCAATATCCCTTGTCCTCAAGGGTTGCAACTAATAATAGATTCTTCCTGAGCCCTGGCACATATAATACTTCATCAACATGAAGCATAGCCACAGATTCCAATTTGAAGGAGATAGAGCCTACTCCCTCTATCTTGTAACATTTGTCATCCCCAAGCTCAACTTCCTCTGCAAATGATTTCTTCTTGAAATATGAAAGGATCTCCTTGTACCCTGTCATGTGCTTTGATGCACCACGGTCTACTAACCAAGTTTTTGGCCCTGTGATAACTGTACTAGATAAAGAAGAAACAAAGTAATATTCTTTTCTATTTTCTCTTTCATTAGAAGGAATTTTTTATTTCTTTTGGAATCATCATCCTCAACAGTTGAGGCATGATGTTTCTCTTTCCTTGGATTTTTCTTCCTATACCAACAGTCTCTAGCAAAGTGACCCAACTTATTGCAATTAAAGCATTTAATATTAGATGTATCAATATTCTTTCCTTTGAATGTACCTTTAGTATTTATCTTCTTCTGAGAGCCTTTTTGGAAAGTGAATTTCTTCTTTCCCTTGAATCTTGATGTTAATGTCGAATTCTCTTCTTTGGATGGCTCGCTCCTGGTAGTAGTGTGACTCTCCTCTTGGAGACAGTCATGCCATAACCTCTCAAATGTGGGTTGAATCTCTCTCCCACTCACACTGGATAAGAAAGTCTCCCATGAAGAAGGAAGACCATCAAATATGGCCTGCACTAAGTCATCATCATCCACTGTGACACCTGTGACCAAACGTTGATCTATGATATGGGTTATCCTGGAACAAAAAGATGTTATTGATTCACCTTTCTCCATATTCAAATACTTAATATTGTGCTTAAGTGCCCTCTTATGACTTGGTGTCTTTTTCTCATAAGGATTTACCAAGGTATCCATACATTCCTTGGAAGTCATTAACTAAGTCATTATTGGCATTATATCGTCTTTGTCTAAGTCAAAGATAATTTGCTTGGCCTTTGCTTGACTCTTCCTGAAGGTCTCTCTCTCTGCATTAGAGGTGGGTTCCTCCATCATTGTGGTCACATGCTGCTCAAGATCATGTTCTTGCAAGATATTTATTATCATGAGCTTCCACACATTGAAGTTGGAAGCTCTTTCAAGCCTATCCTCGACCCTAACAGAAATGGAGGATGCCATGGAACTCACGCTGGAAACCGATCCAACTCTCTTGGATCTATGTGTACCTTGTTCTTTCACTTCAACAAGCTCTTTCACACCCTTAACTATGATACCATGTTAAATTATTGAGCTTGATATAATATGCAGATTATTTCCTTAGTTTCTTCAACGCTTTAAACTAAATTTGATTTATCAACCAACAAAATGTATGTTCGTAATGATGAACATAAGTAGAAGAGGTACTCGAATAGAATCTCATACATGCACAATAATTTACTCGGGGGAAACCCTATACAGGGAGAAAACCCCCAATAAACAATCTTCCTTTATTGCAAATAATATGTAAGATCAAGTACAATAATCCACCATGAAAATACCTGACTGTGTGATCAACAAACACAAAAACTTGATTGACTTTTACCGTTGATATAAAAAACACTAATTGTTGTCCATTATTGTTGATATAGACAACATTGATCATTTTCCTTTATTGTTGATATATACAACAATACACACAGTCTCTTACTGTTGATATAGACAACATTGTTCATTGTCTTTTATTGTTGATATAGACAACATTGTTCATTGTCCTTTACTGTTGATATACACAACAATATTCATTGTCCTTTACTGCTGAGATAGATAGCACTATTCGACTCCTTCACTGCCCTCTCTCCTACACTTTGTGTTGCATATCAATGTGTGTATTGAAGAGGAATTTGAGCTCTGTATATAAAGGCGTGGAGAGGAGAGGATAGTGGACATAAATTAGAAGGAGCCTGTATGTCTTTTGCCACTAGACTCAACTCAAATTAGTAACTTGACTTGAATAAACTTTGCATGCCAACTTGCCCTTGAGACTTGGCTTATGCATGGCATGCAACTCAATGTGCAACTTGACATGCAACCCAACATGCATGCAAGGTAACTTGACATGGAATATGCAACTCAACTTGTCAAATTGACTTTGACCACATACAACTTGTCTTTTACAACTTGAGTTTGACAACTCAAACTAAACATGCAAATCGACTTTTACAACTGAGTTAGGCAACTCGAATTACTTTTCATGGTGGATAATGTTACATATGCCAACACACTAGATCAATACATTTACATTATTTGCATAAGGAAGATTGTTTGTTTCTAGCTCATAGGAATTGTACATTCAACCTAACTTTTTCTATATGCCTTGACTTTTGCTCATGGCTCACAAGGCTTGACTAGGCTCACAGAGGTTGTATGTTCCCCCTCACTTTTGCACTATTCTGTCTATGATCAAAGAGGTTGTACATTCCCCCTAACTTTTGCATTAGACTATCTATACTCACAAAGGTTGTACGTTGCCCTTGACTTTTGCATTAGACTTACATCTTGACTTTTGTCTTAGACTTACGAGGCTTCTTTATTTGCCTTGGCTAGAGTCACAAGATCATATAGCATCTCGTTCGTCTTGACTTTTGGTTTGACTCACATAGGTTGTATGTGTTGAAATATTGTAACTGCTAAGAGTATTTTATTTATTATTTATTTATTATTCATTAGATCAATCCCCTTTTGTGGATTGATCATGTCGGGAATTGTAATTGACCAAATCCCCTTTTGTGGATTGGTCAAACCCTAAATATAATATGAAAATTGAGAAGTTGCCCCCCAGGCTAATTAAAGTGGTTTTAACCACTAAGAAGACAAGTCGTCCCTGCCCTGTGAAGAGACACCTTTTCAAAGTCTACCAGCTAGTATAAATAAAGGAGGCTAGTGCCTCATTATCTCACTCACTCATTCACTCATCAAGTGCACAAGTTTAGTAGCTGCAGTTGGGAGAAGAAGGAAGAGAGAGGCGCATTGCTCAGTGTTGGATATTCTCTAGTGTTTTGGTTTATTGTCTTGGCATTGTATTGGCTATCTATATTAAGGAAGTTTTGTTTGGTTTTCTCCCTCATGAGGGTTTCCCAGGATAAATTTTGTGTATCTTGTGATTGTGTTTCTCTCAGTGATCCTACCTATGCTATTGTTATCTAGTAAATTGAAAAGAAACCTAACAATAGCTCAAAACTTAACATGGAATCAGAGCTAAGTTGAAGATAGCACCTTTCACTGGATAAGGAAAAACATCATTGTTGTCGTACAAGAAAATTAGGGCTTTTTGTTGGAGAGGAATTTTTGCCTAAAAAACCATCTAGAAAAGTGCGCCCTACCCTAGTGAATCTTTTGGCAGCTTGAGCGCACATTTTCAATGGATAGAGCCTCTGAAAATTCAAACCCTAGTTTTTGACTGGTACTAGAAAACCAGAAAATTAGAAAACCAGAAGTACCAGAAAACCATAAAAACCAGGAAACCAAAACCAGTACCACAAATACCAATCCATATTTCCGCAAGCTCAGTTTTAAGGGGTAAAATTTGAATTTTCAGAAATCTGACTGCACTAGCTTACTCGCCTCAGCTCAGTGCATCTAGCCCCAGGATCATAATTTCAAAATTTGAAGTTTGAAAAATTAGGGTTTTCTCATAAAACCCTAAGTTACAGTTAAAGTATTAGTTGTAGTATAAGTTGCAGTTACAATTGCAGTTCCAGTTGCAGTGAAAGATTTTGTAAAGTGTTGGCCAACTTAAAGTTGAAACACTTCTGATGTTTTGAAGGTTTGTTACCTATCGTCGTTGATACAAGATGGTACCACCACCCACCGATACTATCAGAGGTATGTATTTACATATGTTTCAACTATATTATTCTAAAGGGTACTTTCAGGATAAAGGATCTCCTATCATAGATCTAGAATGATCTTGGATCCAACATACTCAGAAGACTAATGCACCGCAGGTTTGATTATCTTGATATGCATCTATTTGTTATGACATTATTTTGACCTTATGAACATCTAGGTGGTATGTTGAAATCATACTAACCATTAGTAAAAAATATCAAGGCTGATTAAAGTTGAGTTTATAGAGCTTATTCTCTAACTTAGATTTATGTCAAGATAACATATTGTCTTAGTTGAGAAGACAGGTTGAAGAAAGCACTTGTCATCTTGAGTAAAGGAGACGTGAAAGAAAAGCAACACACTCATTCTTGAGGACAAAACTCCAGGTTCTAGGTTTGATTGATTAAGTTGATAAGATTCAAAGTTGCACATGACAAGTTGATAACTACCCATTTACAAGTAAACATTATAGTTGAGGTAGTAGTCTTTGAAAAGTATTATACTTGGTAGCATGTGAGCATATTGAGATAAATGCTTAATGTAATCATTTACCAGATACAACTAACATCTCCTCTAGGAGAAACTTCTTGTGTTGGTTCCATGTTACCTTGGATGAATGTTTGACCACAACAATATAAGAGTGTTGATCTCATTTTATATTGTATTTCTTACTTTTGATCTTTGTTTCAGAAAGGTCACAAGTGAAATCCCTAAACGAGCTACTGTGATGATTATTCGTGCTATTGTTTTATTTACTATTATCAAAAGAGTATTATTCTTGCTTGTTATTTTGTTGACCTTGTTTTAGGTCACTGGTGATAACCTTGAGGAAGATATAGAGAAGGTTGTAGAAGGCAACAGATTAGATGAGACATGAAGCAATACATTCATGTACCAAAGAACATGAAGAAGAAGTTATCTTTTGAAATATAGAATATCTCATATTGAGATTGATTGTAAGGAGCATAAGGCTCCAAAGATGACCGAACATTAGAACAAGAACTTACAGTAGACTTGTTCAAAGGATAATGAATCCACCTTGACAGAAAGCAAAACTCACTTGAAGTCTGACTCAAATTTTCATATTTAGACTTGGTATTCAACACCAAGTATACCCCATAAGAGATGATGAAGTCCTTGTAGACTTAGAAGAAATTGAGAGTAAGCCTGATCTCAGAAAGAATCAGATGAAGAAACAACTTCCAGGACTTGGAGACTGATTCCATGAGAAGACTAGATCGTATCTTCAAAAACTTCTAGGAAATATGAAATCTCCTAGGAAGATTCCCTTGTTTCAGTGACAAAGAAGGAAGCCAGTCAGAAAGACTAGACTATGCATTTTTCCGTGAGACTAGAGGAGAAGTCAATATTAACTTCCAAGATTGATCTAACAGATCAAACATGTTGCATATCTACAAATCTTAATGAGTGTCCATAGGATTCTCCCAGCAAGAGGGAGAATACTATGACGAGACACTTACTCCAATAATTGAAGAAATAGTTGCAGTATTCATGAAGACAACTAGAACAACCATGATTCATATATAGTATGAGATGTAGGGGGAGCAATCCCCATATTTAAAATTGAGTGGTGGCTGGTGCAGTACATTAGTTGGGTCATAGACATATCACTACAATAAAATATAGAGTTACCTCAATGGAAGAAGAAGAGTCGCATTCAGTATCAGTTATTGAGCCACTCTTAGTTTCAAATGAAGTTGTTTACATGATGGAGTAGAGGAGTTACTCTCTCATTTCAACAGTCACAATGAGAATGGAGCAACCATTCTCAGCTTCAAAGTAGCTACAGGTGCAAAGTCCCAATTCCAGAAGGAACAATTGCAGAAAGAGGAGAGGACATACTCTCAAGAAGTGACACAGATAGTGATTTGCAGAGAGCACATAGAGCTAGCACATGATTGTGCAGATTGAGTTGCAGCTGAGCAAGTGTACCAGATTGGTACAATGTAATGTGAAAATTTGGTTTGAAGTTGAAGATAGAAAGACTCAACTCTGCAGGTTGAAGAAGGCTCTATACTGGTTGAAGAAAGCTCCTAGAGATTGATATGGAAGAATTGACAGTTTCATGATGAGCTTGGGATTTACGAAGAGTAAAGTTGATTCTAACCTTTATCTCAAGGTTATGAATGATGAGCCAATGATGTTGCTACTATATGTAGATGATGTATTCTTGACAAGATGAATAAAAGATCATCACAAATTGCAAAAGAAGCTCGCTACAGAGTTTGATGAAAGAGCTAGTGCATTATTACTTAGGTCTCGAAGTTTGGCAGAGCCCAGAGAGTATCTTCCTTAACCAAGGGAAGTATGAAATTGAAATACTGAAGAGGTTTGATATGTTGGAGTGCAAATCCATGAATACACCCATGGAAACAAAGTTGAAGCTCATGGTTGACACTTCGTCAGAATTGATTGATGCTACATTGTACAGATATATCATTAGATCGTGGATGTATCTGACGAACATTAGGCCAAATATATGTTTTGTTGTGAACACCTTGAGTCAATTTCTGGTAGAGCCCATACATGTTCACCTGGTCACTGCAAAACACGTGATGGTAAATTAAGGGTACATTATATTTTGGTCTCAGTTATAATGGAGATCATGACTTCAAACTGAGTGGTTATACCGATTTAGATTGGGTTGGAAGTGTCTTTGACAGAAAGAGCACTTCAGGATGTTGTTTCAGTCTTGGGTCAGCCATCATCTCATGGCAGAGTAGGAAGCAATCAAGTATTGTTCTCAGCACGACAGAAGCAGAATACATTGTTGCATGTTCCTCCAGCTGTGAAGCCATATGGATTCAGAAGTTGTTGACATGTCTATTCGATCTGGAGATGGAAGCAACCGTGATTCTATGTGATAACCAAAGTTGTATAAAGATGACAGAGAACCATGTGTTCCATGACAAGTCAAAACACATAAAAATTCGATATCATTACATCCGTGATATGGTGAAGAGAGGAGCCATAAATCTCCAGTATGTTAGCACAAATGAACATGTTGCAGATGTGTTGACCAAGCCTCTGTCTCGTGTAAAGTTTGAACACTTTAGAGATAAGCTTGGTGTAGTCCGAAAGGACCTCCCTCGAAAGGGGGGGTAGTGTTGTGATGCCATCCTTGTGCTAAAGATTTCCAGCTTCGTGTTGATGTTGTTGTGATTCCAGCCTTGCGTTGATGTTCTAGATATGCCAGTCAGTGTTCTAGATGTTGTTGATGTTGCTTCCCTCTCTCTCTCCTGATGATGTTGTAGAATACCCTTCTTGTTAAGGGGGAGTGTTGAAATATTGTAACTGCAAAGAGTATTATATTTATTATTGAGTTATTATTCATTATATCAATCTCCTTTTGTGGATTGATCATGTCGGGCATTGTAATTGACCAAATCCCCTTTTGTGGATTAGTCAAACCCTAAATATAATATGCAAATTGAGAACTCGGACCTAAGGATAATTAAAGTGGCTTTAACCACTAAGAATACAAGTCGACCCTGCCCAGTGAAGAGACACCTTTCCAGCGCCTGCCGGCTGGTACAAATAAAGGATGTTAGCACCTCATTATCTCACTCACTCATTCACTCATCAAGTGCGCAAGTTTGGTAGTTGCATTTGGGAGAAGAAGGAAGAGAGAGGAACATTGCTCAGTGTTGGATATTCTCTAGTGTTTTGGTTTATTGTCTTGGCATTGTATTGGCTATCTATATTAAGGAATTTTTTTTGGGTTTTCTCCCCCATGAGGGTTTCCCAGGATAAATGTTGTGTATCTTGTGATTGTGTTTCTCTCAGTGATCCTACCTATGCTATTGTTATATATTAAATTGAAAAGAAACCTAACAATAGCTCAAAACTTAACAATACGTTCCCCTGGCTTTTGTCAATACCTCACAAGACTGGTTGATTCTCCAAATCTCCTTGGATAGCCTCAGAGTGGCCCACATGGCCTCCCATTGGAGAACGATTGTCGATGCTGCCAAATTTAACACCCATGATTCCATCATATGCCCAACCACCACCTCACATGAACTAGGGAAAAGAAACACAACCTACCAGCTTGCACATGACCTGTGTGCACCCTATGTAACACCACATGCACTAGGAAAATGCTACACCCAAGCTATTAGGGTCTGCACAACCTCCAAGAATGGTTTACTCGCTTAGTACAAGTTATAGAAGAGGCATTCAACCTCAATCGACTTCCATTTATTGTGTACATCCATGGGAAAGAATCAATTTCTATGTATGGCTTCAACAATCACAAGATTTTTTAATTCATGTTCAGAATTATAAACTTAGCTAAGCAATTGTGACAACTATTTTATGGAAGCTATTGATCTCAAATATGGAAGTGTTGATTTTTCTGCTAACACAACACACGATTAATAATCCAAATAAAATTTCTTTATTAATTATTAACACAACTAGGTTATTAACGAAACATTAGTGGAAGCATTAAAACATAAACCAATCACAATTACCAAAGATATTTCGGGTAAACAATCCCTAGAAAAACCCTTGTGGGAAAACCATATCTATTATGATTTTATTTCTATAAAATTAGGGCTCCCTTCCTAGGATAATGGCCCTTCAGAGGATTACAATGCAGCAATAGCCTAGTCCACCTAGTTGCTATCTCACTCATTGCCTCTTTGCACCTTTCCTTAGCTCTGCCCACTCAACTTGGATGAACTCTCTTCACCTGCTCAATGCGATCTCTCACTCTCTACTCAGTGTATCTCTCACACCTTCACTCTTTGTGAGTTTGTCACATTGTGTATGTGACTCTCTCACCTCCTCACACAATGTGTCTCATCCTCACACTTAGGTTGCCTTTTATTACATTGAGTTAACCCTAAATCCCAAACCCTAGATCTCCTAAAGTGATCAACGAATGAGATATAATCTCACATTCACTTTAGATCTAATGGTTTAGAACTTAATCAACTCTCACTTAAGTTATTAATGCCATCAAAATTAGGCATTTAATTTAATTAATTAAAAGATCACTCACTTTAATAATTAACACATGAAGTGAACTTCCTAAGGTTTTCTGAGAGGTTACAAGGACAACTTCCACATGCTAGACAACAAGCCTATGTGGAAGTACTTGTTCGAAGCTAATACATCAACGATCCCTCTTATCGAGGAAGGTACTTCTACCACCTGAAGATGGCTCCATCTTCGCTATCAAATATGTTATTGTGCCTTCTCTCCAATCCACTTGATACATTGCTCCCTCTAAAATGAAATTTATCCCTTCCATCTCGCTCAAACTTGTCTCTGAAAACTTTCACTCATTGTCCAGGACCCACTGCTCACTTCTTGAGCTTGTTTCCCATTTCCTGAACCCCTGCCCGAGGCTTCCCGCAACCTTCTCCTGATGCTCAGGTCCTTTTCTAGGTGTTACTCGACCATCTTAACATGTTTCCCCAACTACCCAACCCCTATTAGGCGGCCCTGCAGCTTGTCCTGGCAATTGGCCCACACTTCTGCTCACTGTTCATGCTACTCCTGCGGCCAAATCTTCTTCGTAGCTACTCCCAGTCGCTTTACTTTTGCTCGATAGCTGGTTTCTTCACCACCAATCGACGCACAACCTCCTCACCCGCCCGTGGAACCTTTAGCAACAAATGCATGTACCACTCGCGTCACCCTTTTCTTATCAATGGGTGGCTCTTTTGCTACACCCACTCTTCACAATTTCCAATCAACTCCTACTCAGCCCGACGATTGTTCTCCATGTTCTTGTCGACTTTGTTTAAGCCTGCAGTCGCAACCACTTGCATGACTGGAAGCTGCTCTATACACTAACCACAACACATCACGTGTTTCTCCTCACTAACCTATGGATCCCTACATATCTCCAATCTTCCTACCAAATCGCCATGCAGTCTTCTACTTAGACACCTTTTTCCAACACCTCAATCCACCCAACCACCTTTTCCCAACACCTCAATCCACCTTTTCTTAGTCGTCGGGTCTTATGTCGACTGCAGTGGCGTTTGGTGGTTGCCATAGTTCACGCGGATCCTCCACCTTCACTTGAGCACTCGTCATCTCTACTTAGTGACGTCTGCGTGTGTAACACTACACCCAACCTCTACTCCATAGGCTGCAGCGCCCTGTCACTCAACCTCAACAACCACAATTGTTTGATTTGCGGTCCACAACACCAAGTTATCACGCACAAACTTTGACCTATTTGACTACTCCAACACAGCAACCAATCCATATACAATACGAATCATATGGATCACATGACAACGTCTGCACATATACCCCCTTTTTTTAATTTCGTGTTCATCTCGTAGCTAAGGCTATATTAAAATAAAATCCCACAAACCTGTTTTCTCGCTACTAATCTCGATCTCGTGCAAATATGGTTTGATTTTCCTAAAAATTGAGCACATGACTAATAATCCAAATTAAATCGCTTTATTAATTATTAGCAAAGCTAGGTTATCAATGAAACATAAGAAGAAGCATTAAAACATAAACCAATCACACATTGCACACGATATTTAGGGTAAACAACCCCTGTAAAAACCCTTACAATAAAATCAGATATGTGATTATTTTATTTCTATAAAATCAGGGCTCCCTTCCTGGGATAATAGCCCTTCAAAGGATTACAATGTAGTGATAGCCTAGCCCACCTGCTTGTTATCTCCCTCGTTGCCTTTTTGCACCTTTTCTTAGCCCTACCCACTCACACTTGGATGAACTCTCTTCACCCGCTCAATGAGATCTCACACTCTACTCAGTGTGTCTCTAACACCCTCGCACTCTTTGTGAGTCTCTCACATTGTGTATGTGACTCTCTCATGTCCTCACACAATGTGTCTCATCCTCTCATTGGTTGTCTTTTATTACATTGATTTAACCATAAATCCAAAACCCTAGATCTCCTAAAATGATCAATGGTTGAGATCTAATCTCATGTTCACTTTAGATCTAACAGTTTAAGACTTAATCATTTTTCATTCAAGTTACTAATGCCATCAAAATTATGTGTTTAACTTAATTAATTAAAATATCATTCACTTTAATAATTAACACATAAAGTGAACTTCCTAAGGTTTTCTGAAAGGTTACAAGGACGATTTTCACATGCTAGACATTGATCCTATGTGGAAGTACCTGTCTGATGATAATACATCAACAAGAAGGGAATATATAGAAATAATATCAAAGTTGTTGGCATTCCTTGATTTCTAATGGAGGAATGGAGTTTTGAGCAAACTAACATAATTTATAACTATGAATTCATCATTAAACCATCACTATGACTACAGGTAGCAAACCAAGTGCAAATAAGAGATTCCAATTACTCACATTCAAAATTTAACATAACATTACACACAACAGTAAAATCAAACACACCATAAACACAAAGATTTTACCCCAGAAACCCAAATGGGAAAACCATCATTCAATGGTTGCTTAGTCTGTATTTTGATAATCTTTGGTTACAATGCAACGCATGTCTCTTTGTGCATACTCCCCTCTGTGGCCAAAAGACCCTTTAAGAGTCAAGTTATAAGGAGATATTGGAAAGTTGGGGGTTAATGGGAAGGAAAAGAGATTGACCTTTCAGTTCCCATTCCCCTCCCTCTTTTCTTCTCCTATATTCATTTTTGTATTTTATTTAAATTGTTTTTGTCTCTTTGTCTCGTTTAATTTATTTTTTTGTGCTTGCCTAGTCCTTTCTAGTTTATTTAACCTTCATTAATTACCTAATTACACTTTCATGTACTGAGTCTTACAACCATTTTCTTGTTCGGTTCCATTTCAGATCACACCTCCCCATTGAGAGGCTTTTTGGTCTCCAAAATCTTAGAGGACCAATTTGGATTAGTGTGTCTTCTATCTTCTTCTTTGGAACATGGCTCTAACTATTAATTTTCTAATCCCAACCCTAAATAAATTATTACTTAGTGATTTCCTTGCAAAAGTAACTAATTACAACTCACTGAATAAAATATACTTGCTGGAATAATTAATAGAATTTAAATAGCAAAAGAAAATGAAAACTAATTTCTCAATCACATACACAGTAAATTTTTTCACTTCAAATCAACTCTTCATTAAATAATATCCAAGCTTACAAGTGCTCCCTGACTGGGAAAAATTGTCCGCAATGAAAAGACAAATTTATAGCAAAATATTTGTTGTCTGAAACCCCTAGAAATCTACCCAAGCTGCCTAGAAAACTCCATGAACTACCCAACAAGATGCCCACTGCATTTATAGACTTGTCCGTACTCTATACAATGTATGTGTGGCTTTCACGCGCTTTGTACAACCCTTCTCGTGCACCATACAACCTACTGCTACCTATACAGACTTGCTTGTGCGTTGTGTGGCCTGCCCTTACTATTGTATAACCTTTATGGCCTCTACCAACTTTGTCTAGTTGCTCTTGAACTCAAATCTACTAATATATCTTGATCTCTTCTCTTCTAGACTAAGCAAAAGTCCTTTTCTCTCAATGAGTCACTGACTCCCAACTCTCTCACTTGAGTTGTTTTTGTGTGTGTCTTCTCCCTTCTACCTAGCCTTGCTTTTATAATCTTGAGTTTTGACCGAATCAAGCATAACCCTAGATCTCCAAAGTGATTAACAGTTGAGATTACTTCTCACCTCACTTGAGGTCAATGGCTAGGATTCATTTAATTCACTAATGCCAAAAACTTAGGCATTTCATTAAATTAAACCTAATTAATTATAAAAGCACGTTACTTTAATAATTCATTTAATTAAAGTAAATTGTTAAGGTTAAAGGTTTCCTTGGATGATTTCCACACGTCTAGACACTTAGACCTGTGCGGAAGTACCCGATTGATGCTACAAATTTCAACACTAACTCTGGATCCTTGCTACAAATCTAACTTTGGCTTTGGCTCTGGCTCATGGCTTTGACTCTGGTTACTAGCTCTAGTTCTAGCTATGGATATGGATCTAGTTCTTGGCTCACTTGTTCCTGCATTGCGGAAGTCTTCTCACTGACTCTCACCTTCAAGTAATGTTTAGATCCAAACTCTTTCATCAAAATTCATTCCCATCTTTAACGTGCAAGTCTCTTGCATTCAAGACTTGGAGGTAGTGTATCTTGGCAGTCTATGAAGCCAGGTCAGATTCTTATTTTCTTGTTCAGTGTGATCCCAGCAAGCTATGCCATCACATAACAACTCCACAAGAGGATGTGTCGATCTCCTTCTTCTGCTAGGACCAATTGCTTCCCAGCATGGAAATAATTCTTTGTTGCTACGTGTGTTTACGAACACTTTGTCCTTGCAACATCGTTGCTTGAATGACCTCCTTGGTGTGCAATCATAGTACCTTCTTTCGCCCAAATCATTCAATGAATCCTAACCAGTTATTTTAGTGGTTAAAGTTTAGTGGTTATTGGAAATGACCACAACACAATAGATTTAACCAAATTAATCAAATTGAACTATCATACTTCGACATTGCTTTGAGATATGTTTTTTGTTACTATTTAAATTATACCAAACTCAATTTATTAATAATTTTAACAAAACAATTATTAATGATATATGGTTGAGATTTATCTTTCGAAAATAAAATTATCACTTATTTTTTAAAAATTGAAAAGATAACAAAAATGTGTGAACTATTACTAAATTATTGATGACTTTCAAAATAAAATACAATATTTAATGCTTCCAATTAATAACAAATTTACAAAAATGCAATATGATTAGATCATAAAATTTTGTATTCCAATGTTGTTATGAGACCAAGGGAATAATGTATTCATCCAAGTTGTTCTCATTCGTTTAAGTGTGGGAATTTTCTACCAATACCACGGGGTCGTATCATTGAATCAACCTACTATTTCAAAATTAGTATTATATATTTATAAAAAAATAAAATTATATTTTAAAATCAAATTATACATATTAACATAATTATAATTAATTCAATCAGTAAGTAAAATGTTCAATTAATATTATAAAATTATGTCTGGTTTCATTGTATGTTGAATATTTAAAAGTGTGATGGAGAATAAATGCTTATATTCTAATGAGATGTGGAATTATTTTAATTTTGATATATAATAATTAAGTGATTTAGTTGAAATATTTTAATTAATATTATAAAATTTAATAATATATTTAATTTATATAATTAAAAATATGTTTTTATTTATATGTTTAATTAAAATGTTTATAGGGATTAAGTAAGGTTGTTTTTTGTTTTGGTCAATTGGGTTTTGTTTGAGTGGTCGTGAGATGGAGTGTTATCCTCCCAAACCATGTTATATTCTTGTGAGTGGCATGTTGAGATCATAATGAGTATATTGTTATAATGACTTCTAGCCCTATTGTCGATTTGGTCTTGTGCCCTGAAGAATTTAGACCTTATCCTGGGTACCATCCTCAAAATGAGGGGAAGTGCCCAAGGGTTTTCTTAGGATATGTTATCCGGGGAAAAAATGTTCCTTGTTTTCTTTCCTTTTCGACATTTATATGATACAATAAAGGAATGGTTGGAAAAATAGGTTATGTTGGCTCTACTTTATCTAGAATAGTCATCATCCTTTTTCTTTATGTGACAAATTGTTCTTATAGTGAGGGGTCACTTTTATTTTGGCAAGCAACTAAGAGTTCTCAAAGATTTATGTTCTAGCACGACTATGTCAATAAAGTGATAAGACAAAGGTACATTAAGAAAATCCAAAAATACCACTTACGTTAATTTTTGTGTATGACTACAACTTAGAAAAAGTAAATTCATACAAATATCTTGGATTTGACCTTCATCATAAGCTTAACTAGAGATATAGCATAGATAAAAGGATTAATGGAGGATGGAAAGTCTATTTTGAACTTGAGAGCAACTACAATTAACAGATTTGTTGTTCTAGTGAAAAGAAAAAAAAAGTTCCTCTTTGAGACACTTGTTACTTCAATTATCTTATATGGATGTTTTTGGGGTTGCAACATCTCTAGAGAATCTTGGAGGAAAATCAAGCAAATCCATAAGCACTTTATAATCTATAATATTAAAATCAAAAGCAATACACCCTATTGAATCCTCCCTTTAGAAACTAGTATTTTTCCCATTAAGAATATGGCTATGATTGATACATAATGTAAACGTACAAATAACTAACATGAAAGACAAGAGGCTTCCTAGGATTTCTTAAAATTCCAGTGAAAGTCACTTGTAGCTTAAGAGATGATGGCATAAAGATGTTAATTCTTAGCTAAAGCATTGGAAAATCGAAAAGGAGACTCTACATCATATTGATACGATTACATTTATGGAAATCAGATATATCAAAATGGTTCTACGAAAACCCTGCTAAGGTAGGCCGCTGGTTTGCACACTCAAGGGTTCATAGAACATTCCTTCACTAAAGGCATGCAGTAGTTGATGGAATACCCATATCCAAAAAGTTGGTTTCCAACAATTGACTCCATATGGTCATTGGAGAAAGAATCGGTGGATTATTCCCTAGATTCGATGGAAGGAGCCTTGATCTGGACGGAGACAACAAAGCGACATGTGGAACTCTCTACATCATTGTCCCATAGAATGTCAGGAGCAGATTATAGGTCTTCATTGATAGGAGGCTTGGGTCTTGGTGGCCACCCCGAGCCTCCTCCCATGGTGATTTCGAGGATTTCCTTAGCATTGGTGTTGCCTCTTGTGTTATGCTCGGAGGTAAGTTCAGGCACTGGGATCTTGGATCCGATCATTGTAGCCAATGTTTCTTGCAAGTCTTCCTTTTTACCTACTCCCAAGGTTTCCTCTCCCTGTTTTTTGCCGGAGTTTCCCCTTTCACCTGATGCGTGGCTTAACTATGGTTATGAAGTGTCAGATCTAGGGTTTATGGAATAATCGCCTCATAGTGCCCCTTCAGACGACAGGATTTCAGGGCTTTCAAAGGAATTTGGATTGAATAATATACTACTATATTCCCCTCCCTTAATCCCCCCTCAAGCATCATCCCCTCTTCCCTCCTTTTCCTCTGGTTTTCAGTCTTCGTCGAGTTTCATTAACTCCCTTTTGGTATATCCTGACTCCTATAAATCTAAAGATGTCTACTCAGTCCATTACACTTCACCCAAAGCAAAGGATAAAGGGGGCTCTCCAAAACATTTGTTGGGTCCTTCTAAACAATTTGTTCCATCCAGGATGTGTTCAGGAAAAACCAAGCTCATTAAATACTAAGAGTAGCCGACCAAATTGGTGTTGGGAGAAGAAGTCTCCATGACTGAAGCTGTGGATATGGCCCAGATGACAGTTGTAGGTTGAGTAAGTGGTCGCTGATTTGGAGTCAATACATTGAAGTAGTTGTCTGAATCTCAATGGTGTAAAAGCCTAGGGTATACTCTCATTACACAGGTGTTGTCTAGGGGGTGGTTATTTTTCAAGTTCCGGAAAACCAAAGATGCAGATTAGGTTTTGAAGATCTCTTGGAGCATTGACTCCTCCTCTATTATCTTCAAGAAGTGGACTCCAATGTTCAATGTGAGTAGAGAAAGGACAAATGTTCTCTCGATTTGGGTGAGCTCGTGGTGGCTAGAATTTTGGTTATGCTGAATGTAAGGAAGGGGCTATCAAAATGTTTCGATTTGGTTGTGGGAAATTCATCATACATGCAATTATTGGACTATGAAGGGGTTCCTTTCAGGTGCAGGAGGTGTCATCAATATGGGCATGTGGAAAAATATTGTCCACTTCCTTTCAAAATTCGCTTTGTAAATTCTGGTTCTCATTTGGCCAGGAAGAGGTTGGCTTCCCCGGAGGGAAAGGACTCAAAGCCACCACGAAAGTCTCAAGAAACCCATGTGCCTAGTTAGTCTATCAGTGAAGGGAAGATGGATCCTCCATAGGTCAACAAACATCCAACACAGTTGGCATGGTGCTCACAAAGCTAGGATGCTACCTCTCATCTATAGGACCAAGGAAGAGACCCGATTCCCCCTCAGGGTATGTGCATTAACCCTTCCTTGTCCATTAACTTTATGGTAAATTCCGAATCACTTATTGGAAAAGATTGGATGGGTTCCTTGAAATTTTTTCCCTTGTCACTCGAGGTTTTGAGTCTGCCGTCCCTAGGAGGTTCAGGCCCCTCCTTTGTTTAGTCCCCCTCCAAGTTGGATCCTCTCATGGAACCAAAATTTTCAGTGGTAGAGGAGGGGGAATCCTCGTGGGACTTAGAGGGAGAACTTATAGCATATAATTTAAGGCATCGATCGGTTCAAGTCCCCCCTAAATTTCCAAATCGGGGTGAGGGCGTTGGGAAAATCCCTTTACCTTTGAAAGGGGGTATTGGGAGGGGATGAAAATCACATATTTCCATTGCAAAAAAATGGGCTCTTGTTGACATGGCCACTGGTAAACAAAAATCGATTAAAGGGGCACTTAGAACACTAAATCCCTGGGATGGGATTTCCCCATGAAATTCCTCTCTTTCAACTGTAGGGGTGTGGCGAGCCCCTCCAAAAAATATTCCATGAAAAGGATGGTGGAATCCATTCGTCCCAACCTTATTATTTTCCAAGAAACAATGGGGGAAGATGAGGAAATAGTAAGGCTATTGGAATCACTTTTCAAACAATGGATTTTTTTAGGTGTTGATGTTATTTGTCCATACGGGGGGTGGCCATCAGATGGAACCAAAACTCCGTAAAAATTCTGAATTGTTGGGGATTTGAGTTAGGGATGGGTGTGGAGGCATGCATAGTGAACTTAGGGGAGGTTTTTTAGATTTTAAATGTTTATGGGCCTTATGTTGGCCGAGTTCCCTTTTGGAAGGCCCTTCTCAGGAAATCCTTATTTCAGAGTGATGCCATTATTCTAGGAGGTGATCTAAATTTCTCATTGGGAGTCTCTGAGGTTTGGGGACCAAGGGGAATATTTGATCCTCTTTCATATTTCTTCAAGAATATTCTAGAAGAGAAAGGTCTTTTAGATTTGGACCCTATCAAATTGATGCCAACATGGAAGAATAAAAGGATAGGCAAAGAGGATTGATCGATTTCTCTTATCTGATAAACTATTGGATAAATCCCTCCACTTCAGACAATGTATTGGTGAAGGGGGGAATTCAAAGCATTTCCCCATCTTCCTAGAAGTAACAAGGGGCTCCAAAAAACCTACTATCCTCTTCAAGTTCAATACGGATTGGCTCAAAGAGTAGAGTTTCATCTCCTTGGTTAAGGAATCATGGGTTCCCTATGATCTTATTTTAAGGGAGAAAGTTGGGGAGCAGATGGTGGAAAATCTCAAGCGAGTTAAGACAGTGGCAGTGACCTGGGTCGACAACAACAGACTACAGGATGAACAAGAATTGGCATCTATCGAAGTATCTCTTCTTGATTTATATGCCTCAGAAGGTGGAGGCTATCTCACTCGGGAATCTAAAGAGGCATTATTCTTCTTGGAAAAGAAAAAAATAACCCTTTTGGAAGCAAAGGAAGAAGTATGGTGCCAAAAAATTCAAGCTACCTGGCTGGCAAGTGGGGATGAAAATACCAAATTCTTCTAGGCATACACAAAGGGATGAAAAACTTCCAACACAATCTGGAGTCTAATGGACTTAGTAGGGAGGGAAGTTACATCATTTGAAGGTTTAGCACACCTTGAGAGAAGGCACTTCCAAGAGCTCTTTCAAGAGGATAGTAGGGTAAATATTTTCGATGTAGACAGAATGGCCCAATTCTTCCCAAGGTTTGTGAATGAGGAGGAAAATAGGGCCTTAATGGAGGAGGTCACTAAGGTGGAATTGCAATAAGTCTTATATAGTTTCCAAAATAACAAAAGATGTGTGGACCGTGGAATTCTTCTTGGGTTTTTATGAACTCATCAAGAAGGAGCTATTGCAAGTAGTGGAGGAAACCCTGAAGGAAGGTCACATTTTTTCCCCCATTAATTCAACTTTTATTGCATTGATTCCCAAATCCGACTCTCCTCGTTCTCTGAACGATTTTAGGTCGATCTCTTTGTACAATTTCCTTTACAAAGTGGTGGCCAAAGTGATCACAAGGAGAATAAAATATATTCTCTTGGCTTCGATATCTAAAGAACAATTTAGGTTCTTGGAAGGGAGACAGATTCATGAAGCCATTGAGGTGGCACAGGAAGGGCTTCATTCCTTGAAAACCAGGAAAGGTAAAGGGGTTGTTTGAAATATTGACTTGTCAAAGGCGTATGATAGAGTAATTTGGTTATACATTAGGCTCCTCCTCACCCATTTGGGCTTTGAAGTTCCTTTTATTAATTAGGTAATGAGTTTCATCACCTCGTGCAGTTCTTATTAATGGCGTTGCTTCCCCATTCTTTAATATAGGACATGGGTTGAGACAATGTTTCACTCTCTCTCCCATCCTTTTCCTCCTAGTTGCAGAGGGCCTCATCAGGGCCATGATCGATGAGTTTCATGGAAACCCAATCTCTCCCACGCTCAAACTCTCTCATCTACTTTTTATGGATGATGTCTTTCTTTTCTACAATTGGCTAAAGGGATATGCAAGCAGTTTGAGATCTATCTTGGATTTATTTAGCAAGGCAACATGAATAATGATTAATGCAGAAAAGTATACCTTGTAGACCAATAACATGGAGGAAGAAGACCTGAATTATTATTCTAATCTCCTTCCCTTTGAAATAAAGGTGTTTGAGATAGGATTGAAATATATAGGGTTCCATATGAAATCAAATTGTTATAAGAAAGAGGATTGGAACTGGTTGCTTTCCAAGATAGATAAACGCCTCAAATTATGGAGCTTCATATGGTTATATCGTGCATGGAGGTTGACCTTGGTAAAGTCGTTCCTGGAAGCAATTCCAATTTATTAGATGTCTCTTACTTGGATCCAAAAAGGTATTTTGGATAAGGCTAGGAGGATTTTCTTCAAATTTCTCTGGGAAGGCTCCAAGGATCTCGTTGTCCTTCCCTGGGTAAACTAGAAATCTCTGGCTTTGCCTAAATCCCTTGGAGGATGGGGATTGAAAAACATGTTTCTCTATTCAAAAGCCTTGGCAGCAAAAGCATGTTGGAGATTGATATCGACAAACAACTTGTGGAAATCAGTGATCTATCAAAAATATATTCAACCTGACTCCATTAAGGATTGGATTAGAAGAACAAACCAAGTCCATGCGAGTTTCTCTATTATATGGAAGGTGCTTACACAAGCATTTAAAAGAGTGGGCGATGGACTATTCTGGCGAGTTGGGAAAGGAACAAAGGTTAGTATGGGTTTTGATCCCTGACAAGGAAGTGGAGAAAACCACACTCTTCCTTCGGACCTAATTAATCTTCTTCATGAAGGAGGTTATTTTTTTCTCATTCAAATTGATAATTCATCCCGAACTTCAATTTGGTCTCAGGAATGGAAGAGTGACCATCAATTGGGTATAGGCAAACCCTATATAGGAATTTAGGAAAACTACATTCAAGCTTTAAAAGTAGCACACATTTGTATCATGGTTAGAGAAGATGAGTTAGTCTAGCAATATGATTTGCATGGGAGTTATACCCAAAAGCTTGGTTAAATTCAACTAAACATTGAGCTTCATTTAAGGGAGCCTTCTTGGTGGTGGAAAGGTATATGGAAGGTAAAATGCCCACTAAAGTCATGTATTTTTATGTGGTGTATGATCATGGATCGAGTGCCTACTTGGGATAGAATGAAAAAGAGACAGGTTGAGGGGCTGGGATGGTGCTCCCTTTGCAAAGCTAGTGACTCATATTTTCTTAAAGTCTCTCGAAATGTGAGTCATATTTTCTCTTGGCGAGGACAGTCGATCGAAGAGGCGTGGAAAGATTTGGCATCAAATGTTGTCACCTGAAACCTCAAGGCTCTTCCTCTCGTAATTAGTTGGGGAATTTGGTTGGCCCATAATAACATTATTTTCATGGGAAAGTCCAATGTTCTTGAGGTGGTAGAAGGGTTGGGCATCTTGTCTCACTTTCCCTAGTCCAAAGAATTGGGTCCTCCTTAGTTTCTTCGGGAAGTAGAAGTGGATCACTCAAAACCTTGGGCTTACTTTGATGGGGAATCTCAACAAAATGGTCTTGTATGTGGAGGCGGGGGGCATCCTTTACCTCAAGGAAAACCATTTCTACAAAATCAAAATGGAACTAGGGCCAGGCTCCAATAACTATGCGGAACTCATGTCCTTGAAGCTCTTATTAAATTTTTCTAGTGAAAAAGGAATAACTGCAATCTAGATCTTTGGAGGCTCTCTGAATGTTATCAACTGGGTGCAAAAAACCCAATCCTGTCACAATATTCAACTTCTTTCATTGCCTGAGGAAATTTTCAGATTTATGGATTCTTTTGACTCCATTCCCTTTCGACATGTATACATGGAATTTAATATGGACACAGATAAGCTATCTAAAGAAGGTCTTCAACTAGCACCAGGGCAGTGGATTATCACAGGCCTTTTATTGATCCTATCACATTTTGCTTACTATCACAGGCCTTTTATTGATCCTTCAGATCACTTTGTGGAGGCTTCGCCTATCCTTTTATTGATCCTTTTTTAGATTTCTTCAAGCACATTCTAGAAGAGAAAGGTCTTTCAGATTTGGACCCTATCAAATTGATGCCAACATGGAAGAATAAAAGGATAGGTGAAGGTGATTGATCAGTTTCTCTTATCTAATAAACTATTGGATAAATCCCTCCACTTCAGACAATGTATTGGTGAAGGGGGGAATTTGGATCATTTCCCCATCTTCCTAGAAGTAGCAGGGGGCTCCAAAATACTTGCTATCCTCTTCAAGTTCAATACGGATTGGCTCAAAGAGTAGAGTTTCATCTCCTTGGTCAAGGAAGCATGGGTTCCCTATGATCCTCTTTTAAGGGAGAAATTTGAGGAGAATATGATGGCAAATCTCAAGTGAGTTAAGACGGCGACAGTGACCTGGGCCCACAACAAGAGACTACATGATGAATAGGAATTGGCATCTATCGAAGGATCTCTTCTTGATTTATATCCCTTAGAAGGTGGAGGCTATCTCACTCAGGAATCTAAAGAGGCATTATTCTTCTTGGAAAAGAAAAAAAGAACCCTTTTGGAAGCAAAGGAAGAAGTATGGCTCCAAAAAATTCAAGCTACCTTGCTGGCAAGTGGGGATGAAAATACCAAATTCTTCCAGGCATACGCAAAGGGACGAAAAAATTCCAACGCAATCTGGAGTCTAATGGACTTAGCAGGGAGGGAAGTTACATCATTTGAAGGTTTAGCACACCTTGGGAGAAGACACTTCCAAGAGCTCTTTCGAGAGGATAGCGGGGTAAATATTGTCGATCTATTCAGAATGGCCCAATTCTTCCCAAGGTTTGTGAATGAGGAGGAAAATAGGGCCTTAATGGAGGAGGTCACTAAGGTGGAATTGAAAGAAGTCTTACATAGTTTCCAAAAAACAAATATGGGTGGACCGAGAATTCTTCTTGGGTTTTTATGAACTCATCAGGAAGGATATCTTGCAAGTGGTAGAGGAAACCCTGAAGGAAGGTCACATTTTTCTCCCATCAATTCACCTTTTATTGCACCAATTTCTAAATCTAACTCTCCTCGTTCCCTGAATGATTTTAGGTTGATCTTGCCGTGATATTGTTTTTACAAAGTGGTGGCCAAAGTGATCGCAAGGAGAATAAAAGCTATCCTCTCGGCCTCAGTATCTAAAGAACAATTCGGGTTCTTGGAAGGGAGACAAATTCATGAAGCCATCGGGGTGGCACGGGAAGGGCTTCATTCCTTGAAAACCAATAAAGGTAAAGGGGTTGTTTTAAATATTGACTTGTCAAAGGCGTATGGTAGATTAAGTTTGTTATACATCATGCTCCTCCTCACCCATTTGGGATTTGAAGTTCCTTTTATTAATTGGGTAATGAGTTGCATCACCTCAACATCATTTTCAGTTCTTATTAATGGCTCTGCTTCCTCGTTCTTTAATGTAGGACATGGGTTGAGACAAGGTTCCCCTCTCTCTCCCATACTTTTCCTCCTGGTTGCAGAGGGCCACAACATGGCCATGATCAATGTGAATGAAAAAGGGGAGTTTCATGGAACCCCAATCTCTCCCACACTCAAACTCTCTCATCTACTTTTTGTGGATGATGTCCTTCTTTTCTGCAATGGGCTAAGGGGATATGCAAGAAGTTTGAGCTCTATCTTGGATTTATTTAGCAAGGAAACATGAATGATGATTAATGCAAAAAATTCTACCTTGTCGGCCAATAACATGGAGGAAGAAGAGATGAATTATTATTCCAATCTCTTTCCCTTTGAAATAAAGGCGTTTGAGGTAGGATTGAAATATTTAGGCTTCCATTTGAAATCAAACTATTATAAGAAAGAGGACTGGAACTGGTTTCTTTCCAAGATAGATAAACACCTCAAATTTTGGAGATTCATATGGTTATCTCGTGAAAGGAGGTTGACCTTGGTAAAGTCGGTCCTGGAAGCAATTCTAGTTTATTGGATGTCTCTTGCTTGGATCCCAAAAGGTATTTTGGAGAAGGCTAGGAGGATTTGCTTCAGATTTCTCTAGGCAGGCTACAATGATCTCGTTTTCCTTCCCTGGGTAAACTGGAAATCTATAGCTTTGCCTAAATCCCTTGAAGATGGGGATTGAAAAATATTTTTCTCTTTTCAAAATCTTTGGTTGCAAAAGCATGTTGGAGATTGATATCGACAAACAAATTGTGGCAATCAGTGATCTATCAAAAATGTATTCAACCTGACTCCATTGAGGATTGGATTATAAAACCAAACAAAGTCCATGTGGGGTGCTCTATTGGTATCTTTTATATCTCGGGAGGTACTCCACATGTTTATCTTGTATGCAGAAGTAGCCTTATATTTTCACTACTAGACACTTGACTTCGTAATGGGATTTTATAAAGTTGTAATAAAGTGGTTCTTTTATGTAAGTGACTTTTTAATAAAGTGTACCTTCTAATATTAAAGTGACCTTATTTCATAAAGTGCACTTATGTTATAAATTGAAATTGTACTTTAATATTTTAAGTGATTTATTTTGGAGGGAATGAATCATGTCCCTTGATCATGTAAAGGAAATATTAGATCCATGCCTTTGGATTTAGGGATGAGGAAGGTGAAAATACACTTGGAATGTGAAAGGTCATTTTCGAATTATAAGAGAATGCATTGGGTAGTGTTCAAGACACAACAAAATAATGAGAAGAGGAGATTGAAAGATTTCTGAGAGAGCTTGAGAAAGGAAAGTGAGCAACAATTTTTTTGGCACGGATTCCAAGGGAGATTGGGCACATTTCCCAAGGGAGAAATTTATGTTTAGAAGAGGATGAGTTTTATTGTTGAAGACAGGTCGTACTGTACGAATCCGTATAGGCCGTACAACATTAGGTTTGGGCACAAAAATCGAGGCAAGTGTGGGCATAGTTTTCGAGGCAACCATTGGTGAATTTTTTGTTGGAGGTTTACCATATAGGAATGAAGGTACAACATCTTGTTGTGGGCACAAATATCGAGGTGTTTATTTCAGCAAGACCGTACAACTGTACAAATTTGGCACACTTTTCTAGGCAATAAATTTGTGGGACTGTTGGGTGTTGTAAGTGATTCTCTTGGCTGCTAAATGTAATTTTGGTGCTGATATACTTTCATGAAGCTAATAAAATCTTTCTCTCTATTTGGGTTTCCCCACATTTGGGTTTTCCCTCGCTGGTTGCCTAAATTTATGAGTTTTACATGGATGTGTAATTGATGTTCATTGTGTTTATTCCGCTGCAAAAGTGATTAACAATGTGTATTTATGCTCATAATATTTTCTGAATATGGGTTTATACATTTTAGAGTTCATAGATGACAATTATCTCTAGTTTGATAAGTGTATGACAAAATTTAGTGCATGTTGATTTTGTCATTAAATTTCTACATGGTATTAGAGCTTGGGCTCTGAGTGACAGTGAGAAGTGAGATTTTTGGGCAAGGTTTGAATGGGGGGAAACTTGATTTTTTGTTTTCCATTGAACAATTGACAGGGAGATGGCTATTTGCATTAGGTATGAGTATCGATTGTATGGGATGTCCAACTATTTGTAATGGAAAGTCAGGATGTCGACTATTATGAGGGAGAACAAGATTTGGAGGTTTGTCAGCACCATAGTTGTTGTTCCATCAACAGACCCTATAGATTTGGATTTACATGAGGTAAAGGAGGCCAAATATCAGAGGCGTATTATGGATGGGGTAAAGGACCACTTAATCCGTCACTTGGCTGATAAGAAGACAACCAAAGAGATGTGGGATGCACTTAAAAATTTGTATGAGGTGAAGAATGGAAACTGGAAGATGGCCTTGAAGGATAAACTGCATGATACCAACATGGGAAAGGGGGAGAGTGTGTCTTCTTATCTTACTCGGGTAGCTCAAGTGAAAAACAAGTTGGTTGCAGTTGGGGAGGTCATATCAGATTCATAGTTGGTGAGGATAGCCTTGAAAGGCTTCACCAAGTAATGGGATGTCTTCTCGAAGTGTGTGGTGGGTCGTGAGCATATTCCATATTGGAGAAAACTGTGGGACAATTTCACTCAGGAGGAGATTCGAGGAGGATTTCAGAGCAATGGACAAAAGACAATTGGAGCTAATAAAGATGTTTCTCTTACTGCAAAGGGAAAGGGGAAGAAGAAAGGAAATTCTGGGAGGGACTTGAGTAAAGTTAGATGTTACTGTTGTAACTAGTTGGGGCACCTTGCTTCTCAGTGTCCTGAAAGGAAGAAGAAGAAGAAGGAAAAGGAGGGGCCTGATACAGATGCTACAACAACCATGGAGGACTTTTCTTCCAATTTTGATAACGAATTTTCTTTGGTTACTCTAGTATCTAGTGTTGGTAGTGGAGGATTGGGGGGTGATAACAGATGGATTGTTGACAGTGGATCCTCTTGTCACATGACATGAATCTAGCGAGTATTCCTTATTATCACAGAGATAGGTCCTGACCAGCTGGTGGAGAGTGAAGATGGTATGGAACGAGCTGTACGTGGAGTTGGAAGGGTTATATTCTGACTCGAGTATGGAGGATTCCTAGAGATTGATGCAATTCTCTTTGTTCCAGAGTTGAGGGTTAACTTGATCTCAGTCTCAGCCTTGGAGGATGCTGGATATTGTGCATTTTTCAAGAGGGGACATGTATTTATCTACAGGGAGGGAGTGGACCCAGTCGAACCATAGTTGATTAGTGATCGGGTAGACAGGTTGTACATGTTGCGAGGATAACCTTCAGGTTATGATTCATCATTGGATGAGGAGCAGGAGGCTCCTGAGACTACTGTGGCCCAAGGATTCAGTCTTGCATTCTGAGAGAAGAGAGGGAGTCTCTTCTAAGCACTGGTAGGAGGATCAACTGGTGTGATTGAACCGATGCTCAGGGTAGAGTGGGTTCTCCTAGGAGCTCAAGGTTCAAAGTGGTTGTCAGGAGAATATCTTATGGTTCGAGTTCTATGAAAGTGTTGAGTTTGGCTCCAAGTTCAGAGGGAGCTCCTACTGCGAACAATGTGATGGGACTAGATAATGGTGATGACAGTGAGTACATCCCTCACTAAGATGGAGTGTTAGATTTTATAGCTTGGGAGGTACTCTGCATGTTTGTCTTGTATGTGGAAGTAGCCTTATATTTGCACTACTAGACACTTGACTTTGTAATGGGATTTTATAAAGTTGTAATAAAGTGGTTCTTTTATGTAAATGAATTTTTAATAAAGTGTACCTTCTAATATTAAAGTGGTTTATTTCATAAAGTGCACTTCTGTTATAAAGTGAAATTGTACTCTAATATTTTAAGTGATTTATTTTGGAGGGAATGAATCATGTCCCTTGATCATGTAAAGGAAATATTAGATCTTGGCCTTTGGATTTAGGGATGGGGAAGGTGAAAAGAAACTTGGAAGGTGAAAGGTCATTTTCGAATTATAAGATAATGCATTGGGTAGTGTGCAAGACATAACAAAACAATGAGAAGAGGAGATCGAGAGAGGAAAGTGAGCAACAAATTTTTTGGTACGAATTCCAAGGGAGATTGGGCACATTTCCAAAGGGAGAAATTTATGTTTAGAAGAGGTTGATTTTTATTGCTGAAAACAAGACATACTGTTAGATCTGTACATGTCATACAACAAAAAGTTTGGGCACAAAAATCGAGGCAAGTGTGGGCACAATTTTTGAGGTAGCCATTGGTGAATTTTCTTTTGGAGGTCAGTTGTACAGGAGTGAAGGTACAACATCCTGTTTTGGGCACAAATATTGAGGTTTTGATTTCAACAAGGCCATACAACTGTACAAATTTGGCACGCTTTTCTAGGCAATAGATTTGTGGGACTATTGGGTGTTGTAAGTGATTCTCTTCGTTACTAATGTAATTTTTTTGTTGATATACTTTCCTAAAGATAATAAAATATCTCTCTCTCTTTGGGTTTCCCCACATTGGGGTTTTCCCTGGTTAGTTGCCTAAATTTTTGAGTTTTACATGGATGTGTAATTGTTAATCATTGTGTTTATTCCGCTGCAAAAGTTCTTAGCAATGTGTATTTCTGCTCATAATATTTTCTGAATATGGGTTTATACATTTCAGAGTTCATAGATGATAGTTATCTCTAGGTTGCTAAGTGTATGACATAATTTAGTGCATGTCGATTTTTGTCATTAAATTTCTACATCTATTATATGGAAGGCGATTACACATGCATTTAAAGGAGTGGGTGATGGACTAGACTGGCAAGTTGGGAAAGGAACAAAGGTTAGGTTGGATTCTGATCCCTAGCCAGGAAGTGGAGCAAACCACACTCTTCCTCCAGACATGATTAATCTTCTTCATGCAAGAGGTTATTTTTTTCTCAATCAAATTGCTAATTCAACCCGCACTTCAATTTGGTCTCGGAAATGGAAGAGTCACCATCAGTTGGGGATATGTGAACGCTATATAGGAATTTAGGAAAAATACATTCAGGATTTAAAAGTAGCACACATATGTATCATGGATAGAGAAGATGAGTTAGTCTGGTAATATGCTATGCATGGGAGTTATACCCAAAAGCTTGGTTACATTCAACTAAACATTGAGCTTCATTTAAGGGAGCCTTCTTGGTGGTGGAAAGGAATATGGAAGGTAAAATTCCCACTAAAGTCACGTATTTTTATGTGGTGTATGATCATGGATCAAGTTCCTACTTGGGATAGAATGAAAAAGAGATAGGTTGAGGGGTCGGGATTGTGCTCCCTTTGCAAAGCCAGTGAGGAATCAATGACTCATGTTTTCTTAAACTTCCCCTTTACAGCTCAAACATGGATTGAAGTCTCTCGACATGTGGATCATATTTTCTCTTGGTGAGGACAATTGATCAAAGAGGCGTGGAAAGATTTGACATCAAATTTCGTCGTCTGAAACCTCAAGTCTCTTCCTCTTGTAATTAGTTGGGGAATTTGGCTAGCTTGTAATAACACCATTTTCATGGGAAAGTCCATGGTTCCTGAGGTGGTAGTTGCACAAGGGTTGGGCATATTGTCTCACTTTCCCTAGTCCAAAGACTTGGGTCCTCCTCAGTTTCTTCTGGAAGAAGAAGTGGATCACTCAAAACCTTGGGCTTACTTTGATGGGGCATCTCAACAAAATGGTCTTGTATGTGGAGGGGGGGCATCCTTTACCTCAAGGAAAACCATTTCTACAAAATCAAAATGGAACTGGGGCCAGACTCCAATACTATGCGGAACTCATGTTCTTGAATCTCTTATTAAATTTTTCTGGTGAAAAAGGAATAACTACAATCCAAATCTTTGGTGACTCTCTGAATGTTATCAACTAGGTGCAGAAAACCCAATCTTGTCACAATATTCAACTGCTTTCACTGCTTGAGGAAATTTTCAGATTTATGGATTCTTTTGACTCCATTCCCTTTCAACATGTATACATGGAATATAATATGGTCACATATAAGCTATGTAAAGAAGGTCTTCAACTGGAACCAGGGCAACATATGATCGCAAAAAATGTTGAAGGAGAACATTTTTCTTACTATCACATGCCTTTTATTGATTCTCCAGATCACTTTGTGGAGGCTTCTTAATTTTTTTTGGTATTTAGTCTATTTATGTCAGTCTTGATGCTCAACCTCAACAACCCCCAAGTTGATTATGTGACGAAGTATTATCAATGTCTTTATATTTTCATTCTTTGAACACTACTCAGTGTCTACTCTTGGATATTTTCATACTTGTACTATGGCCTACACATGCAACCATCGGATGGAAGACTTTGTGATTATTTTTTGTATTTTAAAGGATAGGATATGAGCCCATCTCTGACAACCTCTTGACAAATACATGGAGTCCATGTATTCTACAAAATGTAATTTTCATCTCGAACTGATGAAATAAAAATTATGCTTTTTCCAAGGGAAAAATCATATTGATACAATTAAAAATACTATCACATTTAAATTTAAAGAGAAATTATAGTGCAATGAGGAAATAAGAAATAAAGAATAAGAGAAAATTCTGGTATTATAAAGAGGTCATTAACCCCAATTTAGAAAATCAAAATTATCTTTTTGTTATAGCTAGCTTAAAGAAGAAAATCAAAATTGTTAAAAAAAAAAAAATCGCGAGCTCCATAGTGAAACTTGGCGTTAGAAGAAGCCTAGAATGTCATGGGGTGAAAGAATTTGTGATACTAAGGTGGAGGATAAAAAAAACTTTCTCTTAAAATGTTATACATATGCACACCGTCAGACAAATGGCTTAAGTTGATGGATAGTTGGTACGGATTTTTGGTTTTCATTGATGTCAACTATTGGAGAGTGATATTGTATATTGATGTCAACCCTTGGAGAAAGTCCGATAGCAAATTCTGGTAGCACAAAGGTTTGGGTAATGGACCCAAGGTTGTTTCATGTATAATGGTATGAGTTTTAATATATTTGAAGGTAAGACTATTCTAGATGGATAGTACATGTCATTCCATTTCTAGTGGTATGTGGAACGTCACATAACTCCTCACGGTTAGAGAGTTATGGCCATGAGAAGTTGGAGAACCAGGGTTTGGGTAATGGACCCAAGTTTGTATGATGAATAATGATATGAGTTTTGATATATTTGAAGGCAAGACTATTCTAGATGGATAGTACATGTCATGCCATTTCCGGTGGTATTGGAACGTCACATAAATCCTCACGATTTGAGAATTATGGCCTTACGAAGTTGGAGGACCCTCATATGTTGGCTTAAAGCCTCAAAAGGTCAATGAAGTCAAAGAGCTTGCAAAGAAGAAATGATTATTTAAATGATAAACTAAAGTGACAAAGTCAAGAAGGATTATTTAAATAATAAAGTGAAGTGACAAAATCAAAGAAGATTATTTAAATGATAAAGTGAAGTGACAAAGTCACAGAGAAATATTTAAATGATAAAGTAATGGAGAAATTTCTAATTATGGAAAGTGGTTAACCCTAAAAATGAGAAAAATAGGTTAAGTGACCTATAAATGGGTTAAGTTAGCTATAAATAGTTTAAGTGACCTAGAAATGGATTAAGTGACCTAGAAATGAGTTAAGTGACCTAGAAGATGCTTCCAAGGAAGATATTTGAAGAGTATAAATAAGAGGCAAGGTTCTCTCATTATATATCAAACTTGAGAATATTGAATATATATAGGTGAATGAGGTGACCAAAGGATATCTAAGCCTAATTTCAGAGGGAAGGTGAAGAAAAGAAGGCCAAAATTCAAGGGAGGATAAATTCTTTTGATGATGCTATCTAAGGTATGTTATTTACAGGTTATCTCACCATTTTCGCAATAAATTGTTTTCTAGAATGATTTAGACCATGAAATTGATAGGTCATTGAGGAAACATATCCAAGTATATGTGGTAAAAATTTGATCTTGTGGGTCGTTGTAGTTTTGGAGTTACACTCCGTGGAAAATAGGGTTTGTCGCTAGTCCTGAAACTAGTCTAAAAAAGGTGTTTTGGGTAAAAACGTCATAACTTCTTCATAACATATCCAAATTAAGTAAGAACAAATGTGTTGGTTAGAGTATAGTCTTTAGTATTCTATGTAACATTTTTAGATCCATTCAACAAATATTCTGTGTGGGGCACGCTCTACAAGGTTGCTCTCTAGAATAAGCCATAATTCAGCAAGGTATGTCATTTTTGCTATAACTCATTTTCTGAGAGGTTCCAAGTAGTGACACCTGGAGGAATTGTATAAAACAATTTGAAGAACATTGTGTACTACTTTCATATATTTATTCATTATAGGTACATAGTTATGATTATTTCAAGTTAGGGTTGTTGACTAATCCCAAACTAGTCACGTGAGACTAAATAAAAGTTTGATGAAAATTCTAGTCTCCTGTTGTGAAAGTTAAGGAAGGTTTGCAGGTAAGTGATCATATAAACCAAGTCTATTACAGATTTACAAATCATATTTGGATGATGAAATTGATGAGGGATTTTGGTTAAGGTACATGTTGGGTACATGGTTGAGACAAGTAGTTGATGAGTTGGCACATACATGAGGTGTATAGTTGATGATGTTGGTACATATTGATGAGTCATAGTTGATGAGTAGTTGATACATAATTGGTATATACTTGGTACATGGTTGAAGGCACTTTTTAGTATTATTGTTGACACATGGTTTATGGATGATGTAGCATACTTGTATTGGCAAATTATTAGAAGCACATATTGATCTTGGTGATGATTATGAGTTGTTGTGTTATGGTTGGTTGATGCACATATTTGAGAGTTGTCTTGGTGAGTAGATATAATTTGGTTGATAATATTGATGAGACATGTTTTTATGATAGGTTGTTTGGATAGGTTGTTGTGACAAGTTATTTGTACAGGTTTGGTGCATGGTTGATGCACTTGTTCATGGTACAAGTTTTGTACAGGTTTGGTGCATGGTTGATGCACTTGTTCATGGTACACGTTTTGTACAGGTTGGTGCACTTGTTTATGGTACAGGTTGATTACAGGTGGATTGGTACCGGTTTACAGCAGTATATCTCACAGTGATAGTGTGACAATGGTTCCATCATTATACTTATACGTCAGGGTAGTTGGACGGGGCAAGGACAGGTGGTTGTAGCTACCTTCCGGTTGTAGCCGGAGAACATAGGGGGTTGTAGTCTCCTTATGGTTGTATCTAGAGAATTGGGGAGTTGGAGATTCCCTCAGGTTGTAGCCTGAGAAACTAGGGGGTTGGAGTCTCCTTCCAGTTGCAACTGGAAAACAAAGGAAGTTGGTGCTTCCAATGAATGTAATTCTTCAAGACATATAAGAAAAAACATTATGTGGTTTTCTCCCGCTTTGGGTTTCCACGTAAAACACTAGTGTATTGTGTATGTGTATGATTGTTCATTTGTTCATTGCTTATTTACTCTGCAGTTATTGGATGATAATGATACATTTGTTGGATTACTGAGAGGGGGGGGGTGAATCAGTAATAGAGCAATTTAGTCCCTTTTAACCATATAATCCAAGTGTTATATCAATGAAGCATTATTATCCAATAACTGCAGAGTAAACAAGCAATGAACAAATGAATAATCATACACATACACAGTACACCAGTGTTTTACGTGGAAACCCAAATCGGGAGAAAACCACAGAATGTTTTTTCTTATATGTCTTGAAAAATTACATTCATTGGAAGCACCAACTTTGTTTTCCAGCTGCAACTGGAAGGAGGCTCCAACCCCCTAGTTTCTCAGGCTACAACCTGAGGGAAGCTCCAACTCCCCAATTCTCTGGCTACAACTAGAAGGAGGCTACAACCCCCTATGTTTTTCGGCTACAAATGGAAGGTGGCTACAACCACCTGTCCTTGCCTGGTCCTGCCACCCTGAAGTAGAAGTAGAATGATGGAACCACTGTCACACTATCATTGTGAGATATATCGCTGTAAACCTGTACCAATAAATCTGAACCATGCATCAACCATGCATCAACCTGTACCATAAAAAAGTGCATCCAACCATGTACCAAGTATGTACCAATCATGTTTAAAATACTCATCAAATATGACTCATCAATATGTACCAACATAATCAACTATACGCCTCATGTATGTGTGCCAACTCATCAACTACTTGTCTCAACCATGTACTCAACATGTACCACAACCAAAATCCCTCATCAATTTCATCATAAAAATCTGATTTGTAGCTATGTAATAGACCTGGTGTATATGATCACATTCCTGCAAACCTTGACTTTAAAAGCAAGAGACTAGCATTTTCATCAAAATTTTCTTTAGTCTCACATGCCTAGTTTTGGATTAGTCAACAACCCTAACTTGAAGTAATCATAACTTTGAATCTGTAATGTATAAAGATATGAAACTAATACACAATGTTATTCAGTTTGTTTTATGCAATTCCTCCAAGTGTCACTACTTGGAACCTCTCAGAAAAGGAGTTATAACAAAAATGGCATACCTTGTTGAATTCTAGCTTATTCGAGAGAGCGACCTTGTAGAGCGTGCCCCACACAAAATATTTGATGAATTGATCTGAAAATGTTACACCGCATACTAAACACTATAACCTAACCAACACATTTTTTCTTACTAAATTTGGATCTATTATGAAGAAGTTATGACGTGTTTACCCGAAACACCTGATTTTTACTAGTTTCAGGACTGGCCACAAACCCTATTTTCCACGGAGTGTAACTCCAAAAATCCAGTGACCCACAAGCTTAATTTGTTAACAAAGATAC